>CAIGQV010017386.1:31876083-31890964 GCA_903798115.1 Danio jaintianensis
TATTTGTTGTTAAACTGGTTGTTGGGTTGGTAGTTGTAACTGTTGTTAAACTGGTAGTTGGGTTGATAGCTGTTGTAACCTTTGTTGAACTGGTAGTTGGGTTGATAGTTGTTCTTTCTGATGCTGTACTGGTATTTGGGTTGTTATTTGTACTTACTGATGTTGCACTGGTAGTTGGGATGATAGTTGTTGTAACTGTTGTTGAGCTGGCAGTTGGGTTGATATTTGTACTTAAGGATGTTATACTGGTTGTTGGGGTGATAGTTGTTGTTTCTGGTGTTGAACTGGTTGTTGGGTAGGAAGTTGTAACTGGTGTTAAACAGGCAGTTGGGTTGTTATTTGTACTTACTGATGTTTTACTGGTAGTTGGGATGATAGTTGTTGTAACTGTTGTTGACCTGGCAGTTGGGTTGTTAATTGTACTTACTGATGTTGTACTGGTTGTTGGGTTGATAGTTGTTGTTTCTAGTGTTGAACTGGTAGTTGGGTTGATAGTTGTTGTATCCATTGTTAAACTGGTAGTTGGCTTGGTAGTTGTTCTTTCTGATGTTGTACTGGTAGTTGGGTTGATAGTTGTTGTAACCGTTGTTGAACTGGCAGTTGGGTTGATAGTTGTTGTTTCTAGTGTTAAACTGGTAGCTGGACTGTGAGTTGTCGTATCTAAAAAATTAAAATAAAAATACTTAATAAAATGCCTTGAAATTCTGCCACAACTCATCTACTGCGCCTGTTCTTCAATTTGGTTTGCACTGATTTTATGTTTTGGTTTCAAAAGCTATTGATCATTGTGAAATTATAACCATAAATTGTCTTGCTTGTTACTTTAACTTTTACAAACATTGAAAAAAAAAGTCAGTTCATGTTTTCGCAACACAAATCTCTCAACAAAACCATAATCTTATAAATCCTAGGTTGTTGTAACCCAACTATGGGACAATACCCAAATATGGACAAATCCAACAATGGTTTAATTTTTTTTATTAAATTTATATTACACTTTTTAACCCACTGTTTTGGTTTGTCCATATCTGACCCAGCATTGGGTTATGCACGTCCTGGTTTTAAAGAGTTAGACTGGGTCAACATACATTGTTGATTCTGGAACATCATTCTTGTTTGAAAATGTAATACAATCCTAATACCTACCCTCAAACATAACCCTAACTGTAAATTATTGCTAAAATTATAGGTAAAATGAGAATTTTTGGTTTATAACAGTGATCCAGAAGCACATAACCCTGATTGCAAACATAAACCTAACATAAACTATAAACTTGTCCCTTAAATCTGATTGTATTGTGGTTAAAACATTTCTTTTTCTTCTGTGGACCTCGTCATAAAAAACTGCTGTGTTATTACATTTTTTACATTTTGAGCCAAATCTTAAAACTGTCTCATGGCATGACTGTCTCAAGCATAGTTCTTTAATTTACAGCTCTTATAATAAAACAGAAATCATTAAATCATTCATGAATACATTGGGTCTAATTTTACAAGTGGCTTATTATTATATGCAATGATGAGTCTGGATTATAATTTATCATTTGCAAGTGTTTTTGAAGCCTGTGAATGTATGAGTCAGAAATGGGCAAACCCAACCATTGAGTTAAAAAGTTAACCCACTGTTGGGTTTGTTCATATTTGACGCAATGTTGGGTGACAACAATCCAGCATTTTATAGAGTGTAATGTGTTATATAATAACTGTCAATTTTCTTGTTTGCCACTGTCTTTACATCCAGCTCATAAAAACTGAAAGTTTGACAGTCAGCTTGATAGATTCATGTTTGTGGAAGCCAAATTTCTTAACCAGCCCAGGTACATTATTAAGAAAAGGCTGGAGTGTATTAACCCAACATTGGGTCAAATATGGACAAACCCATTATATGTAAACGTAATTTAAATTTCAAACGTTGGGTTAGTCCTTATTTGACCCAAAGATGGGTTATAACACCCAGCATCTTATTTGAATGCACATAAAACCACATTAGATATTAATATCTATTAATATCTTTCATGCATCTATTTTTAAGTTGATAAACATTTGTTTCTGTATGAATCGTACTTATCACTCCAGTGAGGTAGCAAAGGTTCATCATCAGCCGCAGCACATTCAGCTTCTGTCCAGACATAATTCCCACAAACCTGACAGAGACACACGTGTTTAATGTTGTTTTCTACAGGCACTGAACACAGATCCTACATCAGTTTCTCATTACATTCTTCAGATCCACAGACGAGAGAAGAGAGAGTTTCATCCGTTCACCTCTGAAGCTTCAAGATTATGATGTTAGTGACAGAAAGTTTATTGGCAAACATGCAAATCAGCTTTATTTTAGAATACCATTTATTTAGATTCAGCTCCAGTTTGATGTCACCTCTGTTTGACTATCCATTCATTCATTCATTTTCTTTTCGGCTTAGTCCCTTTATTAATCTGGGGTCGCCACAGCGGGATGAACCGCCAACTTATCCAGCATATGTTTTACGCAGCGGATGCCCTTCCAGCCGCAACCCATCTCTGGGAAACATCCATACACACCCATTCACACACATACACTACAGACAATTTTAGCTTACCCAATTCACCTATAGCGCATGTCTTTGGACTTGTGGGGGAAACCGGAGCACCCGGAGGAAACCCACGCGAACACGGGGAGAACATGCAAACTCCACACAGAAATGCCAACTGACCCAGCCGAGGCTCGAACCAGCGACCTTCTTGCTGTGAGGCGAACGTGCTACCCACTGCGCCACCGCGTCGCCCTGTTTGACTATATAGCAAATAAATGTTTATATATATATATATATATACATATAAATGTGTTGTGTTGATGAATGAAGAGGTAGAGGATCCAAATGCAGCTGAATATTATTTATTGCAACTCATAATACTGAACATAAACAAGCTAACAAAAGCAAAGAACATGCTGACATCTGGAAAGTAACTAAAAAACAACTGACAATGAAGAATGAGATATGAGACAATAAACAACCAAGGCAACTAATGAACTAATAACGGTGACGGTAAAACTATATGAAACAATGATAAACAGAAAACACAGGGATACAAGGCAAGGACTTTTACATAAATCTAGATGCAAGATCCCAATGAAAGCATAATCTTTATTAGACAATATTTACAGATTATCATATGGTAAATGTTGATTTTTAACTATTTTCATAGAAACAATAAGATAAAAAGTTGACTTGGCATAAAAACACTTGCTATGATGTCTTGATGACTGAAGATTGCTGTTCACATATTTTCAGGGTGGATTTGAGCTACTGCAATTCATCATGATGAAGGAATGAGGTGTTATTAGATATAAAAGAACATCTGTCGTTAATAAGCACAATAAAAAAGCTGATAATTTTCAGTTTTTGTGTATTTTGGTCTTCAAATATGGACAGCAGCCATGTTTGTGAATTTTGATTAGCTGCAGTATCACATACTCTTGCAAATATCTGAATCCACAATGATGTTGGCATTGGTAACATCCTGGATATGCAAATTTGCTAAGTAAGCTTTGATGCTATTTTTGCAAGATATTTGGAAGCATGATTCATTTCTCAGACACTAATAGACATTAATTTAATCTTCTATGTGAAGCTGCTTTTGACACAATCTACATTGTAAAAGCGCTATAGAAATAAAAATGAATTGAATTGAATTGAATAATAGACGTGCTATGTCTGTTCCCAGAATGACGACTAATGTTTTAAACGGAGTTCTCTAATGCAGCGTTCCTTCAATATTTGCATAGCAATAGCAGCAATTCAGGGGCCAAACACTATAGAGAATCAGATGTTTCAATGTTGAAATTTTGAGACACAAAAAGGAAACCCCATAAATAAAATAAGTTATAATATAACAAACTTGCATTCGACCATAAGTTGCACTGTTATCATATTGATGTGCTGTGGCCAGTGTGAGACATAAAGTTTGCTGTCAAAACTTTGCAGATATACACTACCTGACTAAAGTCTTGTCGCCTATCCAAGTTTTAGGAACAACAAGTGATAACTTGACTTCTAGTTGATCATCTGGTATCAGAAGTGGCTTATATGAAAGGCAAAGGCCTCTAGATTATGCTTATTTCACCAAAATAAAATATGATCATGTCTTGATTTTGAATGATTTAATTAGGACAGTAAGGTCTGACTTTGCTTAGACAAAAGTCTCGTCACTGAACAGAAATAATGTCCAGTATAGAATATAAAGTCATGGTGCAGTGGAAACAGAATGGATATTGTGTCTGACTCCCATGAGCTTGGAGGACTGCATCCATACATCTCTGCAATGACTCAAATCACTGATTAATAAAGTCATCTGGAATGGCAAAGAAAGCGTTCTTGCAGGACTCCCAGAGTTCATCAAGATTCTTTGGATTCATCTTCAATGCCTCCTCCTTCATCTTACCCCAGACATGCTCAATAATGTTCATGTCTGGTGACTGGGCTGGCCAATCCTGTAACCCCAAACCATGATTTCTCCTTCACCAAACTCCTTCACCAGAATCTTTGCTCCATGCGGGTTCCAGTAGGTCTTCTGCAGTATTTGTGATCATTGGGATGCAGTTCAACAGATGATTCATCAGAACTATCTATCTTCTGCCACGTTTCTAAATGATCAACTAGAAGTCAAGTTTTTATTTGTTGCTCTTACAACTGGGATCGACGACAAGACTTTTGTCATGTAGTGTACACCCACACAGACAGTTTGGCTTCATGCATTCAAATTCACTGATGCAAATTTGATTTTTACTTATTTCTGCTGCCACGGTTTGAACAGTCAAATTATCTGAGTCGAATTTGGTGATAATCAGACTTATGTACTTGAAGGAGTGTGGAAAAAAAAAAGGTTTCAAGGGAACAAAGTTTGACAGGAATTTTGGCTGATTTTGGCCTAATGTCTATTGATGTTCTTGGCATGATGCAAGGAAAATTCTAAGATCAGTCTCATGATTAGTTTTGATAATTGTCATAAGGTATTAGCATTTTATTTGACCACCAAATCCACTCAAGTGTCCCAGAGACACAATACTGACACACTGTGTACCAATCGGAAGGGAAGGGTTCATTCCTATGTCCTAATCACTACAGAGTGTCCCACTTAAAGAGCCCCTATTTTGCATTATAAATTATTATAACTTATAAAACACAATTAAACACACATTTTGCAAACTACACAAAACGAGGCAACAATTTTAATTACACAATTACACTTATGATCCGGAGGAAGAAGAAACTGGTCCATATGAACTGCAACAGTTACTGAAAAAGTCCCAGTCAAAACCTGACAAAGTCACATACGTAATAGTGTCTGCTGCTCCTTCCTTTAATAGCAAACGGCCGATGAATCCCGCACTGCAGTGTAGGTTATTGTATCAAAAACAGACTGACAAGAACAAACACAGCACAAGGTTGGCTATACTGTGGTGTCTATACTGTGGTGTCGTTGTGAAAATGAACTTTAACCTTTTATTCCCCGCAGCCGAATCTCCATCAGTCAGCGATCGTCATCTTCGCGTCATGATCAGTCCCGTGATCCTCAGCGGTCCGTTAGTGTCTGAAGTCAAATGCGCGTTCACATTTTACCGGATATGGAAATACATATTTGGTGCGGTACCGTATCGACGTAGACGCGTTCAAACAAAAGATCCGAACCCAACTCGATTCATTCATTCGACTCTGAGTAAACTATTTCGCTAAAGAATCAGTAGTTTTAAACACGGTGCATTTTCAGATTTAAACCTCAGCTGGATGTTTTCATTCACTTAGAGCTGTGTTACACACTACATGGAAGCTCATTTTCAAAAACCCATAATAGGGGCTCTTTAAGAGATTAGGGCATAAGGAAGAGCCCTTCTGAATTTAATTCTGTGTGTGACACCAAACAACTTTCCTACTCAAATCACCGTGGCCTGAAATGTCCATCAGTTGTATGCTTTGAAGTCCTTTATTCTGAAGGGCCCTTCCAAGTGGGCATTTTTGTTTAGTTTATTTGTTTACGAAGTCAATGCACATTAATCAACATTTCTGTAAAAGAAATTAGCCAAGAATGACAGTGATATTTGTCATCTCTGCTAATTTTGAGCACATTAGTTTGGAATGACACTTACATATAGCAACCAAGATAGTTTTCACTCTGAAGTGCCCTTCAGAGGGCGATATATATCCCATTTGAAATGCACCATGAGTTTTGAAATGGTGCAGTGACATGTTCATAAAACTTAAGAATTAAAAAATAAATTTAAAAATAATACATTCAAAATGACCAATATACAAATATTTGATATTGTTTAACTGTGAATGTTGGTCTGAATCAGAGGAACAACCTTTTGGGTTTTTATTTGTCTTTAGATCTTCTCATCACTAGGTGGCACTACATTGAAATTCTCACCAAGTTTGATCTATATATGCCAAAGCATTGAGGAGATATACTGAATTCTGGACTTTACTAGAACTATGTTAAGCTGCTTTGACACAATCTACATTGTGAAAAGTGCTATATAAATAAATAAACTTGACTTGACTTGACTTGATATACAGTGCATTCCAAACAGGATATATCGCCCTCCGAAGGGCACTTTGGAGTGAAACAATCATGGCTGGCATATATAAGTGTTTTTCTAAACAAAAGTGCTCAAAAGTGTCCATCTCGAAGAGCCCTTCAGAATTAAGGAACCTGAAAAAGTACACCTGATGGACACTGTAGGAAATTATCCATTGAGCAGGTAAGTTTGGTGTCATACACTGCACTCAATTTGAAAGGGTTTCCATGGGCATTCGAATGAAATGCAGTGAAAGTGTCACATTAACATTCAACTCTCAAATGTTTGACTTACTGGTGTTCCCTGTTTTTTGTTTTATTTTTGTCAGCATGTTCTGAAGGTGATCTCAAACTCAAGTAGAGTTTGAAATGTATGTTGTTAATGTTGATGTTTTTTGGGGAAATTCAATGTGGCACTTTTAACATTATGTCATGGGTTTACAGCTGTCATCAAGTTGGTCACCTTTATTTCTATGGCACTTTATACAATGCAGATATTGTCAAAGCAGTTCTACAGAGACAAACAAAACAAGTAGTCTGTGTATGTCATGTATGTCTGATCAATAGCTACGTTTCCATTCACCTATTTTTATGCGCATTTTGTATATGCGCATAAAAAATCGGTTAATGGAAACGCTAAGATGCACATAAATTTTGAAAATGCGCATAAAAAATGTATGCGCATAACTGAGTAGGATAAACTTTTTATTCGATAAGAAAAGATGCGCATAAACTAGGATGGAAACACTTTTACCGAACAAATTCCAGTATGCGCATTAAAAAAAGGTCGTGTGATTTGGTTATAAGAGATCATGTGATGATAAAAATGTGTGTAAATGGACAAACCAGCCGGCTGAGCACATTGTAAAACATCTGAAATGTTGTTTTGGTCATTCTAAAATGCCTTAAGCATTTCAGTATTAGTGTTATTATATTATTAATGGGCGGTTCATTCCGCTGTGGCGACCCCAGATTAATAAAGGGACTAAGCCGAAAAGAAAATGAATGAAATGAATGAATGAATATTATTAATGACCTCCAGAATTGTTAAGAGCGTCTGTGCTCCGCGTCTCACGCCTTCAAACGCCACCACGTGTTCACTGCGCCTCAGGATTGCCTTCTGAGGCGCAAGTCATTTATTAAATGAAGAAAAGATTCACGCAGCTTCTCCTACCTCACAAATTCCGTTTTTACTGTTGATATTTGGTGCCATTTAATCAGGAAGTGACGATTTTGTTCTCTTTGACTCGTTGGATGGAAACGCTGCTTTATTCGCACATCTTTTATGCGATATTGCAGTTTTGCGCATAAAGTTAATTCGCATTTTTGCATGGAAACATAGCTATTGACAAACAAGTTCATCAGTTTGACAGAAATGCCTTTTTCTGTTTGCATCAGCTCCACCTACCACATTTAAACAAGCTGAATGTGACCATGTCAAAGACCCACTGCTGATAGATCTTGTGCTCTTGAATCAGTGGATTTTGAATCAGTGGCCTTTATGGTTTATCCATTAGCATAAACATAGCCTCATATTTGGGCACTTGGTGGTGCTAGAGAGTTTAAGTTGGAGGCTCCAAATTTTCTGAAATTAATGTACTGGCTGTCCTCTATCTGTGTGCCAAATTTCACAACTTTTTATTATATTGTTCAATGTGAATCGAACCGTGAATAGTGGAAGAATTACTGGATATAGTACATACCTACACATCTTTGCTTGGCCTCAAAAAGGCATTAAACAAAGTTCTTAAACATTTTTTGCAATTTAATGGAAACATTTATATTCTTAATTTTATTAGGGATCTCTTTAAAATGTTTATATGTCCTTTTAAAGAGTTCACCCTTGTTTAGAAGTGATGCTTGCCTTTATGCTTTTCTCTTTTTGTTTTTAGGTGAGAATGCAGCTTTCCCCACTTAATTAGTTAAACAGTGAGTCAAGAAAGTGTACAAAGCACAGAAACCCTTCTGTCTTAATAAAATTAGTTATAAATATTTTCCACAGCATTGCTGAATTTGACAATAGATGTGGTGGTGCTTAAGCTTCCTGGCTCATCAGAAAAATGACCAGCAGCATCATTGTGAATGTGATAGTAATACAGGAAGAGGAAAAACCCTGAAAAAAATAAATAAATAGATGTCAGGATATTTTGCCTCTTGGCATACACTAGAGAGATTCAACAGTTCATGCAATGATTAAAATCATGCACTGATTAATTACATTTGCTAAAAATCTGCATGAACAATTGAAACACTTAGTTTCTCACCCTGAAAGGAGTTGAGCGCACAGAAGATGTAATATGAGGGAATGATCATTGGTCCATAACTGAAGAAGGCAACAGCCCACGTCAGACCAAACAGAAGAAACAAACTCAACACCATCATCATCTGCTTTTTGAACGTCAGTCTCTTGCCCTCAGTCGCTCTTATGTCTCTGGACTGGATAATCTTAGTGACGATGATGATGAAGATGACTGTCGTGAAGATGAAAACTAGGCTGTAGAAGCCGATGTTCACTATGTACTGAATGAAGGGATCTGTAATCCAGCACCTGCAGTTATAAAAGGACAACACTGACATGGAGAAACTTTATTAGTTCATGCATTTGAGAGTAAAATTTCAACTTACATTTGTGCAATTTTTCCAGATGTTGAGTTTAGGGTCACTGCTTTATATTCTCCTGTAGAAAGAACAGCCACGACTATTGGCATCGAAAAACCTGATAACACACACAAACAACGATTATAGAAACTGAAACCAAGACGAAAGACAAAATCGCTCCTTTCCTTTTAGTTGTACTTGTACTAAATAACTAACAGAACTAAAACTGAAATAAAAATTAAAATTGAATAGAATTTGTTAAAAACACAATCTCATAATAATAAAAAGTGGATTTTGTTGAGTGCTCATGTGCTCTTTGTAATGATTGATGATTGGCAAAGCAAGGCAAAGATGAGAGAGGAGCAGATCTAAATGCAGTTAATATATATTTAGCATAAACACAGAGAGTCCAGGGCAGGAACAGGAACAAGAAAAACAGGCTCTGGAGTGAAGTCACTGACTGTAACAGGCTCTGGAGCAGAGTCAAGGATGAAGCAAGTTCTGGAGTGGATTCACAGACAGGAACAGGCTCAAGAACAGGTTCTGGAGTAGAGTCCATGACTGGAACAGGCTCTGGAGTAAAGTCACGGACTGGAACAGGCTCAAGAACAGGTTCTGGAGTGGAGTCCATGACTGGAACAGGCTCTGGAGTAAAGTCACGGAATGGATCAGGCTCAGGAACAGGTTCTGGAGTAGAATCAGGGACTGGAACAGGCTCTAACGAAATTTTAGTTTTATTGTTCATTTTCATTAACTATAATAACCTTGCTAACGGGGGGCTAGAGAGTCACCTCTGAACAGAACCAACTGGGTGCTGGAGAGTCACTGCTGAACAGAACCAACGGGGGGCTGGAGAGTTGCTGCTGAACCGAACCAACGGGGGGCTGGAGAGTTGCTGCTGAACCGAACCAACGGGGGGCTGGAGAGTTGCTGCTGAACAGAACCAAAGGAGGGCTGGAGAGTTGCTGCTGAACAGAACCAACGGGGGCCTGGAGAGTTGCTGCTGAACCGAACCAACGGGGGGCTGGAGAGCTGCTGCTGAACGGAACCAACAAGGGGCTATAGAGTTGCTGCTGGATGAGTCTAGTGGAGGTGATATTAGTTCCCCACAGTCATATGCCTCATCTGATCAGTAAGCAGCATTCAGCAAATTCCAAAGAGTCCATCCTATGCTACTTTCAGTAGTGAGAGGGTATGTAGTTCTTCCACAAGTCCCTCAATCTCCACAATCACTCCCTCCACAAGCATTGTAGCCAGTTAACACACCCGATCAGATGGGCTTCTGAGCTCCTCCGCCACTATGTTGCTCTCCCTGGCAGTGGCTCTTTGATTGTCATGGGTGACTGTCTGCCTGCGGTGAGTTGCATCCTAAGTAGTTGGATGAGCTCTCTCAAAGGCTATCCCTGGACAACTGCGCTCATGTTGTTATGTCTAGTGAGCATCCACTTACTTCAGGAAAGAGTAAATGGGGCAACTAACCTAGTTTGTCCCTCTTGCCACTCCCTTATTAACTATTAATGAGGGAGTAGCAAGAGGGACAAACAAGGTGTGGAACATGGGACAAGAGGAAAAGAACAAAGACAACAAGGCCAGGACAACCAGGACTGTAGCTCTATTAAAGAACAAAACAGCATTAAAGTATCATAACAGAACCTTATCTGGGTGCTACAGTATATTTTCTTTTTAGCATCAATTTGATTGTGGTTTTTGGTTTTGAATAGTTGTTATGAAGAAGGAATTTTCTCCATCACTCACCCCAGCCCAACATGGTGAGGTTTCTCATGTAATTTTTGATGATGACGTTCTGTCGGATGAGCCACAAGTACATATGAAGAGCTTGAATGAAGAACCAGGTAAATGTGGTCAGCATGGAGTAATGCATCAGCAGCGCTATGAAGACACACGCATTCTTGTCTCCTGAGTTTGCCACGCTCTCATTTGACAGAAAAGACACATTCAGGAGAAAAAGAGCCACTAATATGTTGATCAGGATCTTTGTGGCCTGATTGGATTTGGCTTTCCTGTTGAAAGAGAAATACAACCCATGTTTTTTAACCTGAATTGTAATAGTAATAAGCATTAGCTGCAAGTTATGCTTTAACAGATACTACCGCAGCAGAAAATGCATGAACAGAGCGATGGCCAGAAAAAACACAGAGATCCCGCAGCCAATAGAAGAGATGAGGGTCAGTGAATCCAGAAACGGTGCTACAGCATTTGCATCTGGCACAGACTGAGATATCAGAGAGAAGAAAAACAACTCAGATCAGCTAGATGAGTTTTACTGTAATTTCCACAAAATCATCACATTATGCTTAGCATCACATTATACTGAACGAAGACAAACAAGTTCCTGAAGTCATTCTTCTAGAGAAGCACATTTATATATCAAGATGTTGATTTAGTGGGGTCTTTAAGGGAAACAGATTATGAAGGTGTAAACTTTTCTCACCATCAGCACTGCAAAGAATGTCAGATGTGAACATGAGCACTTTATGGTGTAATTGTTGATTTTTTTTGTCTCACAGCCAAACGTTGTCCACTCAAGATTTCCTTTAAAGGAAAAAGAGCCACAGACAATGCTAAATAAGATGAACTAGCTTAGTTAATTGAAACTGATCAATAATTTATTAAATAAATTTACCGTTGCCATTCCAAGATGTGCAGGACACATTACCAACCTGCAAGAAAACAGTAGTGCTAAAAAGCGTAATATCATTGGGAGTTATGGATCGGAAACAAGATTTTCCACAAAGCCTTCCTTACCGAAGTCTTCAGTTTGATGGTCATTTCAATATTGTTGGTGAGGTTGGAGATATTAGCTCCCATTGTTATGCCATAAGCCTCATTGTTTAAAATGGCATAATCTTTAGTTTCATCCTAAATAAGAAACCAGAGAGTGATCAGTATTCAAATGTAAACATTCTGAATAAATCAAAATACACAAACCTTTTTCCCCATGTTTGTGTATCGCAAAACTCCAACAAAAGCACTTCCATTGTTTTGCAGACTTGATTTATCAAAGGCTTCACTGGGGATCTTTACAGACCAGGGAAAATCTGTTTTCTGGTTAGTCTCAACGACCTGTAAAAAGAGCTGCCATCAGTAAATTTTAATTCTTCCTCAGAGAGACATGTATTATTGCTTCTCGTGCCTTACGTTTATTAGGTTCTGTTGTGAAGAGTAACATATATCAATGTCTTTGCTTTTGGTGTTCTTGTCTTGTATTTGGATAACACCAATTACGTCCCCCATGGCAATCCCTGCATTGCTTTTATTGCTGTTTTTCATGTCATCCAGCAGGGACTCCAGCTTGTTTAAGACATTTCTGTGAAATAAACGTAATCAGTTAGTATTCTGTGAGGGAGTTTTTGACCTGATATCCACTGCTTAACACACACTTACGATGCTTCTGAGGGATCCATGGTTCCATCTGCACTTATCGGAGGACTAGTTAGATTTACCATCATCTCCGGTTTACTGACAGTTTCAACTGGTTTAGGAGTTGCAGTTGTATCAGGTGTTAAACTGGTAGTTGAGATGTTTGTTACTGAATGTGAAGTTAAACTAGTTGTATTGATGTGTGTTGTTGTATTTGGTGTTATACTGGTAGTTGTGATCTGTGTTGTTGGTGTTGGACTGGTAGTTGGATAGTTAGTGGTGGTGGTTGATCTGTCATCAATGCAGGTCACACATGTCCATCCACTCCCGTTGATATTCAGAATGTATCTGTTTCCTTCTTTCCCTTAAAGGCACATAAATATATGAGGTATGGATTTGATTTTATTCTGAGAATATAACACACTGCTGCTGCAAACATAACAGGTGTAACTCCAATAACAGATCTATACATGGGTGGAGATGGGATGGATGAGTGTATCTGCAAAAGCTCTGCAGATTGCTAGCACAAACAATGCTGAGATGTTTAAATGTTGAAGAGCAAGCTAATTGGTTGCTGAGCCAGTTGCTAGAACAAGGTAATCACAATGTGGAAACTGAGAATTCTTTTTTTTTTCTTGCAATTTCCAGCATTTCCCCCCTCAGAGTCTTATAGCTCACAAAATGAGTTTATATATCTCATTTCTGATTGGTCTTCTCTTAATTGTAATATTAGCAAGATATTTGTGAGATTAATAAATTGGAATTGCCTTTTTAATAAGTTATCCTGTGAAGAAAATGTGCTTTCAAATATAAATAAATGCTTGCTTAAATCTTTAGACACAGACTTACCAATGCATGCATCACTGCCATATTGAGCGTTGGTACATTTCTGTCCTGGATCAACATCAAGGATTTTCAAACAACCTGAAGAGACCATGGCAACACGTAATTCATCATAAATGTCTTCAGCACTGCTTACAGTGCATCTTGAAAGTATTCACAGCACTTCACTTTTTCCACGTTTTATGTTATAGCCCTATTCCAATATGTATTACATTTATTATTTTCCTGAAAAGTTTAGTTGATATATTTGCAAATTTGTTTAAAAAAAAAAATCATATATACAAAGGTATTCACAGTCTTTGCCATGACACCCAAAATTGAGCTCAAATCACATGGATCATATTTGAGATGTTTGTACACCTTGAGTCCACCTGTCGTAATTTGAGTGGATTGGAGATGATTTGGAAAGACACACTTGTACCATTTATTGGGCAAAATCTAAAGCCAATGACACTGACAATACATGTATGCAAATGAGAATTTTTTAATAATAATGTACCGTGTTAAGTGTCAGCATTATAAACACTTTTTAATCAGCGTAATCAATGTACATGCAGCCAGTTGTTTTTGCAGATTTATTCTAGGTTAGTTAGATAAATAGTTTGTAGTGCTGGATGAGATTTTTTTGTCTCAGTCTGGTAGTAACATACATTGGAATGTCGTGATTGGCCAATCAAAATCAAGTATTCCAGAGAGCCGTGAAATAATGATTAAAGTACACTTTTATTTAGAAGTTATTGCTCTGCTTTCTGATGCCATGGCACAGCAAACTGGTTTATAGACAAAGGCAAAACCTTACCTGTGTATAGACTTTGAGTAGTGGGGGTGCATTTAGTGGAGGTGCTCACTGAGTTGACAATGGTTGGGGTGGTTGTAGACTTGGAGGTGCTGGTTAGGTTGTCAGTGGTTTGAGTAGTTGTAAGTTTGGTGGAGGTGCTAGTCAATTTGACAATGGTTCTTGTGATTGTAGGCTTGGTTGAGGTGCTGGTTGGGTTGTCAGTGGTTGTGGTGGTTGTAGGGTTGGTGAAAGTGCTGGTTGGGTTGTCAGTGGTTGTGGTGGTTGTAGGGTTGGTAGAAGTGCTGGTTGGGTTGTCAATGGTTGTGGTGGTTGTAGGGTTGGTGAAAGTGCTGGTTGGGTTGTCAGTGGTTGTGGTGATTGTAGAGTTGGTAGAAGTGCTGGTTGGGTTGTCAGTGGTTGTGGTGGTTGGAGGGTTGGAGGAAGTGCTGGTTGGGTTGTCAGTGGTTGTGGTGGTTGTAGGGTTAGTGAAAGTGCTGGTTGGGTTATCAGTGGTTGTGGTGGTTGGAGGGTTGGAGGAAGTGCTGGTTGGGTTATCAGTTGTTGTGGTGGTTGAAGAGTTGGAGGAAGTGCTGGTTGGGTTGTCAGTGCTTGTGGTGGTTGGAGGGTTGGAGGAAGTGCTGGTTGGGTTGTCAGTGGTTGTGGGGGTTGGAGGGTTGGAGGAAGTGCTGGTTGGGTTGTCAGTGGTTGTGGTGGTTGGAGGGTTGG
>CAIGQV010017386.1:31891982-31906636 GCA_903798115.1 Danio jaintianensis
TATATATATATATATATATATATATATATATATATATATATATATATCCCCTGGGGGAAATTCCACTACACACTGAGTGCAAGTCTGCAGACTACCTTTACATAGTCTGATTTGTTATTTCACCCCTCCGTGTTTCATTTTTGGTTTCAATTTATGTTAGAAAGTTCAGAATTCAGAAAGATCGGTCATGAAAGCACTCATATAAATATAAGACAAGCATGCAGTACATTGGCGGTGTTGTAGGGAGAGACACACCTCTTGAATTGATGAAATCAGACGGCAGACATTTAGATGTATTTTGGAGAAACCACATGTGTATGCCTTCACCCGTATCATTCATGAGTACTTCATATTCTCCCCCATTGTTTGATATGTAGAAAGTGTGTGTGTTGTTTGTTGATGAATTGCAGTGTCCTGGAAATGAGAGAATGTGTTAACATTTCATATTTATAACACTTTTTATTTTATTTTAACAAATTCAGGTTTTATCCACCTAAACTAAAACTAGTAAATAATGCTGAGTAATATTGTTTCTTGACAAATAAGGTGTTATTTGATCATATTTAAAAAATAAATGAACAAATTGAAAATGTTGTTTTTGAAATGCATAAAAATAGTAGTAAAATTAAAAAAAATGAAATAAAAGTTTTAATATTATTGATTATTCCAACTAAAATACTTAGATTGTAAAATCTAAAACAAAAAAAGTTAAAAACATAACAAAAGATTACAAAAGCACATGGCAAAATAGATTTAACTAAAATGACAATTAAACATGTACGATTAATGATAATATATAAATTCTCATAAGTAACAGTGTTGTTACCCATGGAAGAGCTGTTTGGTGCAACATTCATCATGCAAAAATTCCCTATCTGTATTTCATACGCCTGAGGACCTGAAAGAAAGACAAGACATTGTCTCAGTGAATCTGTGAGACGTCTATAAGACTGTCAGAAATGAAATATAAAGTATATTAACAGCTATTTCACTTCTACCTGGACAAGTAGATGAATTCTTTTCACCAATTATCATTATTTTTGTGGAGGCTGCAGAAACAAACACAACATTAGGCAGGGAACTTTCTTAGACCTTTGAATAGTTTTACTGTAAATAAAGTAACTTGTAACACCAATAAAATATTTGTTCAATGTTATCGGTCTTAAATAACATTCTAGAAATGTTAGCAAGAAAGTAATTATTCATGCAATGTTTTTTTTATTTATTTAATTTCGGGGGCTTAGTGGTTAGCACTGTGGCCTCACAGCAAGAAGGTTTCTGGTTCAAGTCTCGGCTGGGCCAGTTGGCGTTTTGTGTGGAGTTTGCATGTTCTCCCTGTGTTGGCGTGGGTTTCCTCCGGGTGCTCCGGTTTCCCCCACAGTCCAAACACATGCACTATAGGGGAATTGATGAACTAAATTAACCATAGTGTATGAGTGTGTATGGGTGTTTCCCAGTACTAAGTTGCGGCTGGAAGTGCATCCGCTGCATATGCCTGATTAGTTGACGGTTTATTCTGCTGTACAACTTATTCTACTATAAGGTTGTATTAGTTAGTGTCAGTTAATGCATTTACTAACATGAATAAACAATACATTTACTACAGTATTTGTTTATGTTAGTTAATATTAGTTAAGGAAAATACAGTTGTTTATTGTTGGTTCATGTTAACTCATGGTGCATTAACTAATGTTAACAAGCATGAACTTGGATGTTAATAATGCATTAGTAAATGTTGAATTATGATTAATAAATCCTGTACAAGTATTGTTCATACATAGTTCATGTTAGTAAATGCATTAACCAATGAAACCTTATTGTAAAGTGTGACCTAAATATGTATCAAACATTAACAAATTCATTACTATTAATGTATGAATCGTACTTATCCGTCCAGTGAGGCAGCAAAGGATCATCATCATCATCATCATCAGCCGCAGCACATTCAGCTTCTGTCCAGACATAATTCCCACAAACCTGACAGAGACACACGTGTTTAATGTTGTTTTCTACAGGCTCTGAACACAAATCCTACATCAGTTTCTCATTACATTCTTCAGATCCACAGACGAGAGAAGAGAGAGTTTCATCCGTTCACCTCTGAAGCTTCAAGATTATGATGTTAATGACAGAAAGTTCATTGGCAAACATGCAAATCAGGGGCTTATTTTAGAATTTCATTGTTGGTTTACATTCAGTTCCAGTTTATTACATCACATTTAACTGTATAACAGTTTAACACTTTACATAGAAACAACAAAATATGATCTTACTTGATTCTGGTGGTCTGATGATTGATATATGATAATGACATTTTTGCAAGTTTGACTAAACTGAATCAATATTTTTATGAAGGAATGAGGCTTTGTTAGATATTAAAAAGCATCTGGCATTATAAAGCATGTTAATAAAGTCACAAGTCATCAGCTGATATTTACTCAGTTTTTGTGTATTTTTGATCTTCAAATGCATACCGCATTAAGCCGCTGTGTCACATAAATATCTGAATGCATATGAAATATGCAAATGTCTGAATACACAACAATGTGGGTATTAGTTACATCCTGAAGATGCAAATTGTCTTTCTACGTAAGGTTCGGTGCTATTTTGCAAGATATCAGAAAGCAGATGTAGTGAAGTGGCTGTTACACCTCGGATGGTGATTCTTTTCTAGTAATTCAACAGACCAGAGTGAATTATTTTGCTTATGATACGGTTCCCACACCTAAAACACAGTTCAGATATCGTATTTCGGACATTTGTCAGATTTTAACAGGCCTCCACTCTGGAATTAATTAACGGAATTACTTACTCTCAGGGCCATTTATATCGAAGTTGATATTTAGCCGCACCATATTGATGTTTTCATAACATCTAGTTTTTTATGAGTTGGGTCGTTAGCCCAACGCTAAACCCCCAACCTGGAGACCAGGACATACACACATACATTACTGTGAGGGAAACCGGAGCACCCGGAATGAAACCCACGCCAACATGGGGAGAACATGCAAACTCCACACAGAAACACCAACTGACCCAGCCAGGACTCGAACCAGCGACCTTCTTGCTGTCAGGGGACAGTGCTAACCACTGCCCCACCGTGTCGCCTAATGGAATTACATGTAATTAATTATTTACTAAAGATAATGATCATTGTTTGTAGCATTCATTCTTAGTCCCTTTATTAATCAGGGGTCGCCACAGTGGAATGAACCGCCAACTATTCCAGCATATGTTTTACGCAGCGGATGCCCTTCCAGCCGCAACCCATCACTGGGAAACACACAAACACTCCCATTCACACACGTACACTATGGACAATTTAGCTTACCCAATTCCCCTATAGCGCATGTGTTTGGACTGTGGGGGAAACTGGAGCACCCGGAGGAAACCCACGCAAACATGGGGAGAACATGCAAACTCCACACAGAAATGCCAACTGACCCAGTCGAGGCTCGAACCAGCAACCTTCTTGCTGTGAGGCGACAGCGCTACCCACTGTGACACCACGCCGCCTTGTTTGTAGCATTAGTATAAAATTTTTAATGGTTGTATTTTAATCAGTATTTTGTCAGCCCTCTTTATTGGTCTGTTGTTGGAACTCACACTCACATCACACACACAGAAAGAGAGAGAGAGAGAAAGATGCAATGTTTCCTTAATGCATGCATAGCAGCACCATTTTTCATATTTCCTGACCACTAGGTGGCACCGTGTTGAAGTGGAGTTTCACATTTGCTTTGAGATCTTTGTGAAATTTACTGTGTGCTATCAGAGATCAGTTTGACTCACTGGATTTTCCCATTTCGTGTTTAGTATTTTGTCAGCCGACTCTAAAGGTGATCTTTTTCCAATGGCATGAAAATCAGACCAACAGTGCAGGTAGAGTTCCAAAAGTTTGTTTGTTTTAGGAAAAACAAAATGCCCCACAAATTTTTATGACTAAACATTAAGCCATGGGTCGCAGATGTTATCAAGTTGGTTGCTTTTATTCCTACAGTGCTTCATACAATGCAGATTGTGTCAAAGCAGTTACAAATTCAAGCTCAGTACATCATGTATTTCCTCAAAAATGCAGTTTTCCAGTTTGCATCAGTTCAGCTGTACAGCAGCTCTATTGACCACAACTAAACAAAGCAAATGTGACAGTAGCTGTTTCCATCCACCTATTTTTATGTGCATTTTGGAAAATCACATAAAAATTCTTAATGGAAACACCAAGATGCACATACATTTTGAAAATGAATACATAACCGTGTAGGATAAACTTTTTATCTGATAAGAAATAATGCACGTAAACTACTGTATAAACACATTTATCAAATAAATTCCAGCATGTGCATCAGTGTGCATGATTTAGTTTTTGACAGATGCTGATCAAATATAAATGTGTGTTTGAGGGTCTTTGCGTCATTAATGTTGGTTTGCAGCTTTCATTGTTGCAGATGTGAAGTGTTGTTGTGCTGATTGTAAAAGGCCTCAGCCGTCCGTCAGTCCGTCATCACAGTGCTTCAGTATTCTTCTTCTTCTATTATTATTCCCTCCAGAACTGTCTTGAGCATCTGTCTGTCTCCCGTCTCACGCCTCCAAAAGCCACCGTGTTCATTGCGTTTAGTCTTCGTCTTCTGAGGCGCAACTCATTTATTAGAGGAGAACAAACACCACTGTGGCGAATCCCAACAGTGCATTACACTACACTTCTCTCAGCAATATCTGTGACAGTTTATCAGGAACTGATGATTTTCTCCTCTTTTGTTTCTCATTGGATTGAAACGCTGCTTTATTCACTTATGTTTTATGCAATATTCCATTTTTGTGAATAAGTTTAAATTTACATCTTTGGATGGAAACATAACTAGTGTCAAAGGACCACTGCTTTTAGATCTTGAGTTCTTGAATCGGTGGAAAAGATCATTTTGTTTCTAGCCATTATGGTCATTAACATATGTGCAAATTTGGCCATTTGGTGGCGCTAGAGGGTTTAAGTTAGAGATACCAAATTTGCTGAGATTAATGTACTGGCTGTCCTTTATCTGTGTGCCAAATTTCACAACTGTACAGTTCATTGGGAAGCCACAGACTCAACAGTGGCAAAAGAAATACACTAATAGATGCAGAAGTTGCCTACACACCTTTAAGAATACAGTTTCTCTATAATTAATTAAACAGTCAAAACCCCTGTGTCTTAATAAATTCACAAGATTCACAAGATTCACAAAAACCCCTGTGTCTTAATAAAATTAGTTATACAAATTTTCCACAGCATTGCTGGATTTAACAATGGATGAGGTGGTGTTGGAGCTTCCTGGATCATCTGAGAAATTACCAGCAACATCATTATGAATGTGATAGTAATACAGGAAGAGGAAAAACCCTGAAAAAGAAAAGGATCAGAGAAAATAATTTCAGCAAACTTTGCATCATTCACTTTAGAGATTCAGCTGAGGGATTTTAAAATTGTGACCAAAAATTATTTTTGTGCTAAACATTTTATTCATAATAATTGCCAATGTTATTATCTAATTTTAGATCATTTTATAATGTCAAAAAAAAAATCACACATTAATTAATTTGTTGAATTTCGTTCATAAAATATAAACACTCTAAATAAAATGTGCTTGCTTCTCACCCTGAAAGGAGTTGAGCACAGAGAAGATGTAATATGAGGGAATGAGCATCGGTCCATAACTGAAGAAGGCAACAGCCCACGTCAGACCGAACAGAAGAAACAAACTCAACACCATCATCAGCTGCTTTCTGAACGTCTGTCTCTTGCCCTCAGTCACTCTTATGTCTCTGGACTGAATAATCCTAGTGACCATGATGATGAAGATGACTGTCGTGAAGATGAAAACTAGGCTGTAGAAGCCGATGTTCACTATGTACTGAATGATGGGATTTGTAATCCAGCACCTGCAGTTATAAGAGAAGACACAATGCTGACATGAAGGAACTTCATTAATTCCTGCATTAGAGAGATAATGAACTGCATACATTTGTACAATTTTTCCAGATGTTGAGTTCAGGGTCAGTGTTTTATATCCTCCTATAGAAAGAACAACCACGACTACTGGTGTTGAAAAACCTGACAAAACACACAGACCAGGGTTATAAAAAATGAGTGTGAAGCCAATACAAAATGTTTAATTTCCACTTACTAAAAACTAAAATAATAACAAAACTAAAATAAAAATTTAAGAGTGTTAAAAACAAGTCCACAAATAAAAACAAATCAAATTGCAAATATTTGAGAAGAAATATTAAAAAATAAAACTGATCAAAGCATTTTTTTTTTAGAGTAAAGGTTGTTGCTGGGCAGTGTAAGGCAAAGATGACAGGAAAGTGGATACAAAGGCAGATAATATTTAGTAATGGCAAACACAGAGGGTACAGTGCAGAAACAGGGATAATTACACGTTTATACACCAAACAATGACAGACAAACGAAGACTGAAACAAGGGGGCTTTTATACACAAGGTTACAACCCAAACCCAAGTTTTTGTCCAAGAGGGCAGTGGAGTGAAGCAAGAACAGGGGAAGGAAAGGAGGATGGGGTCCTTGAAAGGGAAGATGGTCGGAGCAATGAAACTGCAGGTTTCCAGGGTGGGGCTGGCAGAGCAGGAAACCAGGGAGTGGTGCCCACTATGTTAGAACAGACTCTGTTGAGGACCACCACAGTGGAGCTGGTGGAGCAGAAGACCACTTCTGTGGCACTTTGGACTGCTATGGAGAAGCAGGCGGGGTTGGTTTTTGACCCAATTTATGTACTGAAGCGGGCCCTGGAGCAGGTTTTAGAGAGATGTCAGGAACAGGTAATGAAACAAGCTCTGGAATGGAGTCATGAACTAAAACAGGCTATGGAGTAAAGTCACGGACTGGACAAGCATAGGAACAGGCTCTGAAGCTGAGTCACAGACTGGAACTGGCTCTGAAATGGGGCCATAGCCTGGAACAGGAACAGGATCAGGAGCAGAGTCACAGACTGAAAAATTGGGAGGGCTGAGACAGCTGGCATGGCTGGGCGACACAATATCCATAATAATGGCTTGCTGTTGTGATTATCGGCAAGTCCCATGGCCACCCCATTACCACCCCCTGACACAGGTAGCGAGGCAGTAGCATGAGGGAAAAACAAGGTGTGGAACATGAAACACGGGAAGGAGAAAAAGACAACAAAGGCAAGGCAACCAGTAGTTTAGTGCTTTTAAAGAATAAAAACAGAACCTAACAGAAACTCATCAGTATATTTTCTTGTGGTTTTTGGTTTTGAACAGTTGTTTTACAGCAGGCATTTTCTCCATCACTCACCCCAGCCCAACACCATGATCTTCCTCATGTAGTTTGTGATGATGACGTTCTGTCGGATGAGCCATAAGTACATGTGAAGAGCTTGAATGAAGAACCAGGTGAATGTGGTCAGCATGGAGTAATGCATCAGCAGCGCTATGAAGACACATGCATTCTTGTCTCCTGAGTTTGCCACGCTCTCATTTGACAGAAAAGACACATTCAGGAGAAAAAGAGCCACTAATATGTTGATCAAGATCTTCGTGGCCTGATTGGATTTGGCTTTCCTGTTGAAAGAGAAGTACAACCCATGTTTAATATTAAACAGCATTATTTGTATGCATTAATAGACTCTACCTCAGCAGAAAATGCATGAACAGAGCGATGGCCAGAAAAAACACAGAGATCCCGCAGCCAATAGAAGAGATGAGGGTCAGTGAATCCAGATACGGCGCCACAGCATTTGCATCTGGCACAGACTGAGATATCAAAGAACAAAACACTCAGATCAGATGGATGAGTTTACTATCATGTCCACAAAACACTAATAACTAATACATTTAAAAAATGTTCTGTTCACAGGAATAACATTCCTGCAATTCAATTACAAACTACTTTTACTGTTACAACTACAAATTCTGGAAAATTACCAAAATGAGTTTGCCACTATTACAAAAAATGGCTTTTTCACAAAGGATCTCAATTTACCGGTGATTTTCTGGAAAATGTTTGAAATATGTAAAAATGGGGCTATTGTTTCTTCTAGAGAAACAAATTCATATATCAAGATGTTGATTTAATGGGGTCTTGAAATGAAACAGATTATGAAAGAGTAATCTCTTCTCACCATCAGAACTGCAAAGAACGTCAGATGTGAACATGAGCACTTTATGGTGTAATTATCTATTTTTTCTGTCTCACAGCCAAACGTTGTCCACTCAAGATTTCCTTCAAAGGAAAAAGAGCCACAGACAATGCTAAATAAGATGAACTAGCTTTGTTAATGGAATCTGATCAATAGAGCTTTAAATTAATTTACCGTTGCCGTCCCAAGATGTGCAGGACACATTACCAACCTGCAAGAAAACGTTTGAGTAATTTTGTTGGTCTGGTCTTTGTTGGTTATAGATTTGTAACAAGGTACATTTTGCCACAAAACCTTCCTCACCAGAGTGTTCAGTTTAATGTTCATTTCAATATTGTTGGTGAGGTTGGAGATATTGGCTCCCATTGTTATTCCATAAGCCTCATTGTTTAAAACTGTGTAATTTTTAGTTTCATCCTTAGAAATCATACAAAAATACAGTGATCAATAGTCAAATATTGATGAATAGATCAATATACATTTGTGCAAATGCAGTTTTTGAAACATCTCTTTAGCTTTTCAAATCACACAGACAGATGCAAACCTTTTTCCCCATGTTTGTGTACCGCAAAACTCCAACAAAAGCACTTCCATTGTTTTGCAGACTTGATTTATCAAAGGCTTCACTGGGAATCTTTACAGACCAGGGAAAATCTGTCTTCTGGTTAGTCTCAACGACCTGTAAAAAGTCATCAGTAAATTTTAGTTCTTCCTCAGAGGGACACGTTTTAAAGGTGCTGTACATATGTACGTTTTTGACTCTTTTATAGCAAAACATGCCACAATATTTTTGCAGATATTTAAGAAACATGCTAAGTGAACATAATTCGTCATCTGAAAAACAATGCTAAAGTCAGTTATGAGAATGTGCGTTCTGCGTCGGAATGTCTGTCTTGTTTTGATCTCTGTAACTCCGCCCGCTGCCAGTTTAACCAATTATATTTCAGTGCCCCAGGTTGCCTTGGCAGAAAACAGCATATTTCATTTCAGTCTTGAAGGTTGCCTCAATGTATGCGGACGCAAATGTGACCTCTGGAGGACAGTAGCAGCCTCCGAAATTAGATGCAGATTCCAAGTTATAAAAAACACACATGAGGTGGTTTTTAAATAGTAAATAATATTGCACATGTAAACATTAGCTAAGCAGCTTACATTTGTAATGCTGGGTTCACAACCGAAGTGGAGCAACATGTCATTCGCTGGATGTTTTTCCTCTCAAGCATTGCACATTTTGTATCATTTGCATGTGCGGCGATAGTTCGCCACTGTTACTGCATTTGAATTGACTGTCTGTAATTTACTCACGCAAATACTTAATTACGCAATTGGTGTGAACCCAGCATGATCATCAGGCATGCTCACTACTTTTGGTGTTGTCAATCTCGCAACCTGCGTCTTCCATCTCCAATATTTTGAATTTGGACTGCAATACCAAGGTCAACCACTACGTCAATCCTTCATATACTGCACCTTTAATTCTTCCCATGCCTTACGTTTATCAGGTTCTGTTGTGAAGAGTAACATATATCAATGTCTTTGCTTTTGGTGTTCTCGTCTTGTATTTGGATAACACCAATAATGTCCCCCATGGCGACCCCTGCATTGCTTTTATTGCTGTTTTTCATGTCATCCAGCAGGGACTCCAGCTTGTTTAAGACATTTCTGTGAAATAAACTAAATCAGTTAGTATTGTGTGAGGGAGTTTTTGACCTGATATCCACTGCTTAACACACACTTACGATGCTTCTGAGGGATCCATGGTTCCATCTGCACTTATCGGAGGACTAGTTAGATTTACCATCATCTCCGGTTTATTGAGAGTTTTAACTGGTTTAGGAGTTGCAGTTGTATCAGGTGGTAAACTGGTAGTTGTGATCTGTGTTGTTGGATTTGGTGTTGTACAGGGATTTGAAGAGTTAGTGGTGGTGGTTGAATTGTCATTAATGCAGGTCACACACCTCCATGCACTCCCGTTGTAATGCAGAATGTATCTGTTTCCTTCTTTCCCTTAAACACAAAATAAATGAGGGATTTTATTAATAATTTTTCACTCATTGAAACAAGCATACATATTAAAGTACTCTAATACAAGATATGCTGGTTATTTAAAAAATCAAGAAACCTTATTTTAGTCATATTATTGAATTTGTCATGCAATCAGCAATTATGTCAAGCACTGTTTAAATAATCTGTAGACTAGCAAAGGTAAATATGCTTTCAGGTTATGTTACTTTAATTAGTTTTGAATGCAAACAAGGAATATTTGCATGTTTTCTGCCAAAAAAAAAAATAGAAAGGATTCTGTTATGGGCGGCACGGTGACTCAGTGGTCGCCTCACAGCTCGAAGGTCGCTGGTTCGAGTCCAAGCTGGGCCAGTTGGCATTTCTGTGTGGAGTTTGCATGTTCTCCCCATGTTGGTGTGGGTTTCCTCCGGGTGCTTCGGTTTACCCCACAATCCAAACACATGTGCTATAGGGGAATTGATGAACTAAATTGGCCGTACTGTATAAGTGTGTGTGTGTGTGAATGTGAGTGTGTATGGGTGTTTCCCAGTACTGAGTTGCGGCTGGAAGGGCATCCGCTGCGTAAAACATATGCTGGAATAGTTGGCGATACATTCCTCTGTGGTGACCTCTGAAATAACTACTAAGCCGAAGGGAAATGAATGAATGAATGATTCTGTTATGATCCCCACAAGCTCCACTAGAGGTCACTTCATCAGCCACCTGGACTCCATTTCCCATAACCCATTGCACTCATCACTAGTGACTATTTCAGTCACTTTTGCCTCTTGCACACTTAAATAGTGCACTATTTGA
Source organism: Danio jaintianensis (assembly GCA_903798115.1). NCBI lineage: Eukaryota > Metazoa > Chordata > Actinopteri > Cypriniformes > Danionidae > Danio > Danio jaintianensis. Next base: position 31,902,956 of record CAIGQV010017386.1, read on the forward strand.
AGGAGCAGCCACTTTAAGTGATGTTTGAAACTATAGTGGATGTTCTGAAGTGCACTCAATCAATCCCACAATGCACAGCAACAACGAGTCCACAACCCATGTACACCTGATAAATAAGAGACTAAGCCAAAGGAAAATGACTGAATTCTCCTCAGCCTTCCAAACTCCCTAAAAAAGAACTGTTTAATTCTTTAGACCTAGACTTACCTCTGCAGGTATCGTTGCTGTACGGAGCATTAGTACATTCCTGTGCAGGGTCAACATCACTGATTTTCAGACAACCTGAAGAGATCGTGACAACATGTAATTCATTATAATGTAGTGTATGATTTAAGATAAATAAAGATTTCCCCACTCTGCTCGCTTGGAACAGAATGTAAAAAAGGATCAACATGAATAAAATATTGCAGAAAGTATCACAATTTACAATACCGCACCACAGTTCTGTTCATACAGTAACAGGCCTGTAGTCGGGGTGGAGGGGAGGGTGGGGGTTTGGGTTTGAAAAGACCCCCTGATAAAGGTCCAGAATTTGTCCCATACATGATTTCATTTTGTCTGCTATGCCATCAAAAATAACCAATCGAAGGCTTTGAGACCATGCAGAATCTGATGTAAGTGAATTTAACTTTCACTACTGACCTACTGTATTGTTATTAAATAGAGAAAACTTTTTATAAGTAGCTTTTATTCTAAATCTTGGACCTTATTCTTGAAAGAAAAAAATAACCAATGAAAAGGTGTGAAGCACCTTGAAGTTAATTTTAATACTGATTAGGCTGTTGTTGTTATCCATGAATTTTCAAATATACTTTTTTTACAAGAGAGGCTAGAAAAAATGGTGAAGCTCTACATTAGTATTATTATTATTATGTTTTAATCGTTTATTATTTAAATGACCAAATTCTTTCTAAATTCTCAGGAAAGTTGAATGTGCTGGCCAGCTTTGTTAGAAGAGCTGAAATTATTACTACATTCACTAAACATAACTGATCTAATATATTCAGAGGTTTTATCCTGATCTGTACTTTCTCAGGAACCCATTACTCTGCTTAAAGGACAATGGATATAAAAAAAACAGTGTTTCCAGTGTTTATTTGGGGTGGACCGCCATAGAATCAAGACTATCTCCCACAAGTAGATTTTGTAAAAGGCTTCAATTAACATAAACACTGCACATTTTAAAATAAAATAAACTCTGAGTTTTTATGGCAATCAGTGTGTTTTAGGTGTATTATGGCAAGGGAAGCCCTAGCATGTGTATCCTGAGGTTGTTGCTAGAAGGGATACAGCTCTGGCTGGAAGTTAATGAGAATTATTTATATTATTCATTAAATAAGCATTGAGTTTTTATGGAAATCAGTGTGTTTTAGGTGTATTATGGCAAGGGAAGCCCTAGCATATGTCTCCTGAGGTTGTTGCTAGAAGAGATACAGCTCTGGCTGGACATTAATGAGAATTATTTATATTATTTATAAAATTAGCCATCACATTGTGTTTTATTAACGTCTACCCCTATCCCAACTTTAAACCTACACTTCAGATTAACATAAAGATAGTAATTGTTGTACAGTGTCACAAAAATTGTGCTATATTGATGTGTGTCTGCCCAAGTATCCGCAGCTGTATCCCTTCTAGACTTTACAAGATACCCAGACGATCAGTGTAGATCACATTGCATGTAAAAATGAAAAGGTATACAGCTAAGGAGACTTGTGTTGATGGACTCTGATCAATCTTGTTTTGACTATAATGAATCTCATCGGGATGGAGAAGTATGAGATCCCTTTTCAGACACAAACTTCTAGATGTGTTGTGGATAGACTGAGAACTTATATATACTTATATATATATATATATATATATATATATATATATATACATACAGTGCCCATCATAAATAAGTACACATCTCTCTTTTTTTAAAAGTATTTTTGGTAATAACTGCACACTATGAATCATCTATTAAGCATTAGCAATTCATTATTTCTTAAGCATTAACTCTATGACATTAATGAGCAGTTTATAACTACAGCCACAAATGCTGTATTCTTGACTTACAAGCACATGTATGATGATTGTGTTTTCATGATTGCCATTAGCCTGCCTGCTGTGTTCATTTCAGACAATGCAAAATTCAACTTAAATATATACAGTTGAAGTCTTTTTTTCTTCTTCCAATATTTCCCAAATTATGTTGAACAGATTCAGGAATTTTTCACAGTATTTCCTATAATATTTTTTCTTCTGGAGAAAGTCTTATTTGTTTTATTCGGGCTAGAATAAAAGCAGTTTTTAATTTATTTAAAGCCATTTTTAAGGTCAATATTATTCGCCCCCTTCAGCAATATTAGTTTTGGATTGTCTCCAGAACAAACCACTGTTATACAATGACTTGCCTAATTACCCTAACTTTACCCTAATTACCCTAGTTAAGCCTTTAAATGTCACTTTAAGCTGAATACTAGTGTCTTGAAGAATATCTAGTCAAATATTATGTGTTGTCATCATGGCAAAGAGAAAAGAAATCAGTTATTAGAAATGAGTTATTAAAACTGGGGCCTCACGGTGGCGCAGTGGGTAGCACGTTCGCCTCACAGCAAGAAGGTCGCTGGTTCGAGCCTCGGCTGAGTCAGTTGGCATTTCTGTGTGGAGTTTGCATGTTCTCCCCGTGTTGGCGTGGGTTTCCTCCGGGTGCTCCGGTTTCCCCCACAAGTCCAAAGACATGCGGTATAGGTAAAATTGTGTAAGCTAAATTGTCCGTAGTGTATGAGTGTGAATGGGTGTGTATGGATGTTTCCCAGAGATGGGTTGTGGCTGGAAGGGCATCCGCTGCGTCAAACATATGCTGGATAAGTTGGCGGTTCATTCCGCTGTGGCGACCCCAGATTAATAAAGGGACTAAGCCGAAAAGAAAATGAATGAATGAATGAATGAATGAATGAGTTATTAAAACTATTATGATTAAAAATGTGTTGAAAAAAAATCTCCTCTCCGTTAGAAATTGGGGAATAAATATACAGGGGGGCTAATAATTCAGGAGGGATAATAATTCAGACTTCACCTGTATATGAATATAACATTGGTATTGATGTTGGAAGAGACGCACCTGTTGAATTGATGAGTTCAGACTGCAGACATTTATACGTATTTTGGAGAAACCACATGTGTATGCCTTCACCCGTATCATTCATGAGTACTTCATATTCTCCCCCATTGTTTGATATGTTGAAAGTGTGTGTGTTGTTGCAATAGCCTGGAAACAAGAGCATGTGTTAACGTTTCATACTTATAACACTTTTGAACTCAACTATGTATTTTAATTAAAACATATACAGATTTTTTTTTTTAATCCAGCTAAAATAAACATATAAATAATTTATTGTTAATTAAAAAAGAGTGCTTGTGTTAATGTAAATGCACTAAATATTTAAGAACTAAAACTTAAAGGTGCAGTAGGTGATTGTCTTCAGAAACATGTGTTGTTGTGCTGGTTGAAAGTCTCTTCACAATCCAATAGTAATGATTAAAGTAAATGATCTAAATGTATTTATATGTATTTTTATATTCTGGGTAAGGCATAAGACTAAAAAATGTTCATCCGATTAAAATTTGTCAGGCCGACAATTCCCATAACCTGCAATTAGAGGGACACAAAGTTAGCTTTAGCTCTACTGTAAA
>CAIGQV010017386.1:32007364-32019726 GCA_903798115.1 Danio jaintianensis
TGCACATGTCTGTTTGTCTATGTGTGTGTGCACGTTTGTTTGTCTGTGTGTGTGTGCGCATGTTTGTTTTGTTGGTGAGTGAGTGTGTGAATGTGTTTGTTTGTCTGTATGCGGGTGTTTACACATTTGTTTGTTGGTGCGTTTGTGCGTGCGTGCGTGCGTGCGTGCGTGTGTGTGAGAGAGTGCGTGTGTGCACGTGTTTGTTAGTCTTTGTGTGTGTGCATGTTTTTTTCTTTGTATGTGTGTGTGCGCAAGAGAGAATGAGTGTCTGCACATGTTTGTTTGTATGTGTGTTTTTGCGCATGTTTGTTTGTTAGTGTGTTCAAGTGTATGTGAGTGTGTGTGTGTGCACGTATGTTTGTGTGTGTGTGTATGTACCTGGTATTCATCACTTTGTGGGGACCGAATGTTTCCTCAAGTACAGCAGTGCCAGTAATTTTTGACCTCGTGGAGAGAGTTTGTTTATTTTTTTGTTGCTCTGGGAAACGGCTCATACGTCATCCAGATTTAAGCACTTTGAAACGGTGAAAGTGCTGAATGTTATTTGTGAGGGTTGAGTGTGTGTGTGTGTGTGAGAGAGAGAGAGAGATAGTGTGTGTGTAAGAGAGAGTGTGTCCGCTATGGTAGAGGGAGTTTGCCCTGCTTTTTGCTATGTCATTTTTACACTCATTGAGGAAATCAGATGCAGTAGTTTGCGGTGAGCCACGTGTTTCTGTTTATAAACACAAACACACGCGACAGGATGTTCACACGCATGAGTGATAAACATTTCCTATTAATGAGAAGATGCTGTGTTTGGCTCAGAGAATTCTGGGTAATTACTCATAAGTGACAGCAAGGCTTTACTGGAAACTTGATGTTTTTTTTTAAAGAATATGTGAATGAAGGCGACCGCAGCGCTATCTGATAAAGCAGAGTCTGGTTCATCTTTCTACTTCATAACAAAGAAATACAATTATGTTTTGGATTAACTGTGAAAGCAATTAATTTGAGGGTCCTTAATTATTTATATACACTCACTGGCCACTTTATTAGGTACACCTGACCAACTGCTCGTTAACAAATTTCTAATCAGCCAATCACATGGCAGCAACTCAATGCATTTAGGCATGTAGACATGGTCAAGACGATCTGCTGCAGTTCAAAGCGAGCATCAGAATGGGGAAGAAAGGGAATTTAAGTGACTTTGAACGTTACTATGGCCACCATCAGCTGTTCTTACACACGTGCGGCGGTCAGGTTGCAAAATAGTTCAGCTTTTGCCACTGTGTGGATTAATACTGAATGTGTGTTATGGTTAAGAATGGAGCAATATGCTGGTGTTAAACTGCATTGCTTTAATGCACTCCTGCATTGGGCTCACACATACACTCTGCACTCTGACTACTTGTCAAAAAGCTACCAAAAGCTTCGCCACAGAACATGGAAAGTGTAGGCCAGACGATTTCTGCCTCTGCTTTGCCAAACCTCGTCCAGTGTTAAATATAGCAAAGTGTTGGTCTAACCGCAGTCGAGCATGTGGTTTCATCACTGCTATTTATCTAAAAGTGTACGGCCAGTGGCCACAAGCGACAGTAATCTTTAGTTTAATTATCCCACTGTTAAGCGGCCGTAAACGGGCGGCTGGTTGGGCCCAAACACCCCGTTATTACTCCGAGATGTCATTTGTTTAAGTGTGTGTGAGTGTAAAAGAGAGTATTTGCACTGTGTTTAGTGGTTGACCGATATGGCTGATGCTCATAATCATATCTAGCCAGTGGTTTGACTTCAGATATTACACTGAACGCTGTAGTAAACACACTCAATTCAGTAGCAGAATTAGGGCTGTGGGTGAAATGACTAAATCTCATATCAAGATTTAAGTCATGTTATATCCTGATAATGATATATATTATGATGCAGTACCATTTCTTTAAGGTCAGTCAGTTAAAGTTTCTATTTATTGAGCACATTTAAATGTTTTGCATTTTATAGTGTGTGCTCAGAAATGTACTCCTTCATATGTGATCATATTTCTCACTTTATTTAGAATTGTTTGATTAAATGATTAATTTTAGCATTTTTATTTAGCAAATGATTGACTTAAATGTAGAAATATAAAATTATTACAGGTCCAGCATAAAAAAATCCCTAAATGCAATGCAAAAACGGCACAAAAAAAAGCTAAATAATATAAACATTGTACTTGCAATATTGCACATTTCTCACGATGTTGTTATTAATTGTTCAGTTTGCATCCCATAATATTACGCTAATATAAATGATAAAAAATATTACTGTAAACAGTGTATGTTGTGACACCATGAAATAAACGATAGAGCATAATATGAAATGATTTATCATACAAAAGTCCAGCTGTGGAGGGCGTCACGGTGGCACAGTGGGTAGCACGATCGCCTCACAGCAAGAAGGTCGCTGGTTCGAGCCCCGGCTGGCTCAGTTGGCATTTCTGTGTGGAATTTGCATGTTCTCCCCGTGTTCGTGTGGGTTTAATCCGGGTGCTCCGGTTTTCCCCACAGTCCAAACACATGTGGTATAGGGGAATTGAACAAGCTAAATTGTCCGTAGTGTATGTGTGTGAATCCAAGAGTGTGTGGGTGTTTCCCAGTGTTGGGTTGCGGCTGGAAGGGCATCCGCTGTGTAAAACATATGCTGGATAAGTCGGGCGGTTCATTCCACTGTGGCGACCCCAGATTAATAAAGGGACTAAGCCGAAAAGAAAATGAATGAATGAATGAAGTTCAGCTATCAAACAAAAATCACAATTAATTGAAAATGATGACACAGAAGCTAAAAATAAAGACTGCATGAAAAGTTACATTTTCTTACAGGTCGTGTGTGCGTGCGTGCGTGTGTGCGTGCGTGCGTGCATGTGTGTGTTTTTTCATATCAGTTATAAACAAGCATATTTTGTCAGACTAATTTTCATTAGGGATGCACAATATATTCAAAATGATTATTATTGTTGTTATATTAACATATGTAGAATCTGTATTGCAGAAAGTTGTTAAAAGTCCCAAATGAATCGGAAGCTGAAATCGTTTTTTTTTTTTATCGTATTGTAACGCACAGGGTTCATACGGTCATGGAAAACCTGGAAAAGTCATGGAATTTTGACATGGCATTTTCCAGGCCTGGAAAAGTTTTGGAAAAACAGAAAAACCCACAAAGTTTTGGAAAAGTCATGGAAAACAGATATCTGTATACTTGAATATAGGTTAGTTGTCTTTACTTCGTTTCTGTCCTTGGCCAATCACATACTCTCACATTATTAGTGCGGTGTAAGCATTATCTAAATCAATTTTACATAGATATAAATATAAGCTGAAACTAAATAGATTGTTGCGTGTTTTACGATATGCTGTAATACATTTGAACATGCATTGTTTTTCTTATCTACATATACGTGATAAATTGCACGAAACATTAGGTCATGAAAATTTACTTGAAAGTCTTGGAAAAATCATGGAAAAGTCATGGAATTTTAGTAGTAAAAATGTGTATGAACCCTGAATGCAGAATATTAAATGAGAAAACAGTGGGTGTGGCTTGTTTTTTCTACTGGAAGCTGATTGGCTGTAGTAAAGTAGGCATTTCATTCAGGAAGATGGGGAAAAGGGTTTGGGGAGAGTTATTACAGACTAACAGACTCCTCCTCACCATTTCTGTTTGATGTCAAAACTGACAGCTGGATGGGCGTGGTTAAGTATTTTAGCCACGCCCAATACCACAGACAGACCTAATCTGAGAATTTAATTCAAAACAAACAGGCAGTGCATTTGCAGATTTCAATTAAAGATTACAAGGGCAAACTATTTTATTTGTCTTAATGTCATGCACAGATAAATTGTTCTGCACTAAACTAGCAATGAGAGCTAACAAAATCATATGGTTAGTTTTGATTTTTTGGTGACTTTAAAGAGCCCCTATTATGGGTTTTTGAAAATGACCTTCCATGCAGTGCGTAACACAGCTCTAAGTGAAGTGAAATATCCAGCTAAGGCTTAAATCTGAAAGTGCACCGTGTTTAAAACTATTGATTCATCTATAAAAGAGTCGACTCATAGTGGTTTGAATGAATTGCCGTGGTAATGAGTCTTTAGCCATGCCGGCGTGACGTTGGTACGGAACTCAAGCCCCGCCCATTTATTGCGCGTGCAGACCCGGGAAAATTGAAACCCCCGGCCCCGCCCACAAACACTGTAGAAAGAAAAAGAGGAAGACAAACTCTGTAGCAGATCCCGGTTGAATCATGTTGTGAAGATGCTGTGCTCTGTAGTGTGAGGGAAAGTTAGCGTTATTTTCCCTACCCAAAGATGAGGCTGTGTTCCCGTCATTTTTCTGACGAGTGCTTCAGCAATCTGCACGCTTACAACGGGGGATTCGTCGGCCGTTTGTTAAAGGAAGGATACGAAGAGACTATTGATGTATAGGACTTTGTCAGAGCTTGACAGGAACTTTACAGTACACAGTACACACATAGTCTCTGCACTCTGACTACTTGTTGATAAGCCGTGGTGTTTCTCTCTGTCTCACGCTGAACGCAGTCGACCAATCACAACAGACTGGGTCATCGGACCAATCAGCGCAGATTAGCTTCGCGCTAAGGAGGGGTTTGGGAGCAAATGAATCACTGAACGAATCATATGAGAGTCGTTGGGATAATTAGGTAAAAATAAATGCATATTATAAGACAATGAAAGTGTTTTTTGACCTTGCATGCAGATCAGCCTGTTGTTGGAGACCCCCAAAACCAAAATATGACCTTTTTTAATGCATAATAGGGGCTCTTTAAATTAAATGTTGAGGCCTGACTTTTTTAAAACACATGTGCCAATTGAAAATAAAACAATAATTTCTTAAAGGGGTTAATAATATTCAGTATAAAAATTTTAATTTTTGGAAACATTTAAATACTGCTTTTATTTCTTTCTTCAGGAAAAAAAAATATAATAGTACATAAATTCTGCGAAAATAATTCCTTGCTCCTTTTTAAACGTTTTGTTAAACATAAATAATTGAAAAATAATTTTAATTTCACAGAAGGGCTAATAATTTTGTTTAATGTTTGTGTGTATGTGTGTGAGTGTGTGAGTGTGTGAGTGTGTGAGTGTGTGAGTGTGTGAGTGTGTGAGTGAGTGAGTGAGTGAGTGAGTGAGTGAGTAAGTGAGTGTGCGTGCGTGCGTGTGAAATAAAATGAATAAATGCCCCTGTTAGTATCAATGTTTAAAAAAAATCTACCATTTTTGAGCACTGTCTGGTGAATCAGCAGCTGGAACACACACACACAGTCATCTGTATTAATGTGTTGTGCTGTTGCCTTCAGGTGCGGAGCTCAGCTGATGGATGAGGATGAGGATGATGCGTTCAGGAAGGGTCTTCAGTGCTGGCCTTCCTCTCGCCTGCAGATAAAGCAGACTGAGTTAGCAGGACGTCCCGTTGGGTCACGCAACGGTATGCTGCCCTGCCGGCACCTCCAGCAGCACAGACACCTTCTTTACGGTAAGACACACACACACACACACACACACACACACACACACACACACACACACACACACACACACACACACACACACACACACACACAGTCATCTGTCTCTCTTGCTGTCATATTGACCTTATTCTTCATGTACGAGTGAGCGCAGCTATCATCCTTTTGGCTGGAGACTTCCACTTTCAAGGGGCGACACGGTGGCTCAGTGATTAGCACAGTTGCCTCACAGTAAGAAGGTCGCTGGTTCAAGTCCCGGCTGGGCCAGTTGGCATTTCTGTGTGGAATTTGCATGTTCTCCCCGTGTTGGCGTGGGTTTCCTCCGGGTGCTCCGGTTTCCCCCACAGTCCAACACATGCGCTATAGGGGATCTGATGAACTAAATTGACCATAAGTGTGTGTGTGTGTGTGTGTGTGTGAATGAGTGTGTATGGGTGTTTCCCAGTACTGTGGTGCGGCTGGAAGGGCATCCTAGTGTAAAACATATGCTGGAATAGTTGGCGGTTCATTCCGCTGTGGCAGCCCCTGAAATGGAGACTAAGCCGAAGGAAAATGAATGAACGAATGAATTTAGCTTTCATTCACTTCCATGGATTACTAGACATTAAAAACAGCTCATTATGCTGCAAACTCATATTCTCTTATTATATTATTATTCTTTTTAAGTAGTCATGAACACACTTAAATTCTTAAATCAAGAAGCATTTCCAGAAATAGGTCAAAATTAAGTGCATTTTTTCTCTTAAAGGGGACCTATTCTGCCCCTTTTTAGATGATATAAAATAAGTCTTTGATGTCGCTAGTGTGTGTGTTTGAGTTTGAGCTGAAAACAGCACACAGATAATGTTTTCTCACTCTCTGGAACTGACCCTTTTAGACTTTGATCCTAATTGTGGCGTTTTGGTGACTGTCGCTTTAAATTCAAATGAGGTTGTGCTCTTTTCAGAAGAGGGCGGAGCTACAGACGCCTGTGCTGATCCGTTACACCCCTAATAAACACAAAACAACAGTTTCCATCTGGAGCTCTTTCACAGGACTCAACGCTTGTAAACACTCGCTCCAATTGGTTTGCGTGGCTCTCGGTCCCGCCCACACTGGTTACAGCTACCAAGCCGTCCAGTCACAGAGCTTGTGCTATGCATCGTTGCGACGTGTAGTTACATATTTTGAGAGGTGCGTGTTAGCCACACCGAGAGCTATGCAACTGCACAAAGGCTGCGCCGGAGCATACACATACACGTGCGCTTGACGCAGAAGTATAAATCAGCCTTCAGTGTGTGAGAATGCTATTGTCAGTCTATGGAGACTCCTGTCGCTGTTCATTTGTGCTTCATCTAAGGCTGTACTCACACTAAGCAGGGTTGTCTTGAACTGTGCCGGGGCGTCTCTCCCCCTCGGCCTGCACTCACACTGCATTTTACCTTCTGAGCCTGAGCACGCTTCCATCATTGATGATGCGACTGTTCAGTTTGACAGGAAGAGAAGCGCTCTAAGCACAGTGAAGGTTGCTTTAGTTCTATTGTTTTGTATTACTTTAAGTTATTTGGGATGTGATGACACATCGTCAAATCTTTTCTGAACAGATCCAGCACTTTTGACACTCATAAATGTTAATGAAAGTCCTCGCGCTGCAGGTATTAGGAGGTTTGCTGAAGGTGCAGCTGTTGTGCAGTGAGGGGTTTGTATCTTTAATAAACTATGACAGTTCGTGTTCATTGAACAGTAAGAATGATTAATAAACCCATATGAAACAGTCCCTTAAAAGTGACGTCACATTTTCAGCTTCACATTCAGGCGCGCTTTGCACTCACACTACAAGCGTACCACACCAAAGCCCAACCGAACCTCGCTCTGGCACACCTCTTCCAACCAGGCCATGGCCAGCCAACTGAACCGAGCACTCACACTTGTCAAACGAACTGGGAAATGGGGGTCAAATGTGCCCAGGCATGGTTCGGGTAGTCTAGTGTAATCTTTAGAGTCATTTAAAAAATTTATTCATTATTGTTTCCTCTCAAACCCTGCAGTCCTGCTTTATATCCACCTGGTCGATATGGTCTGCTGTGGCGTGTCAGTGTTTGACGTTCTTAGACGCTGCACTTCCTGTTCAGCTTCTGTGAGAATCAGACTTCATGACTTTCAGACCGCAAAGGCCTTTTCTCTTCGGGTTTCAGCACTTCTGCCAAATCACAGAGAACATCTTTGAGGCAGAGCCGAAAGAGGCTTTTAGCACTTTAACACAATAAAAACACAAACCCAAACTCAACCTCCGAGGAGCTGTTGTGGTGATATAGAGATTTACAGCTGTATATATGTGTGTGTGCTAAACAGTCTAATCTCTTTATCAGGGATGCGAGACACTCAATAACACTCACTCAGTGCCAGTCATGAGCAGTTTATCACAACATTGACTCTAGTGTTGAATTTGTGTAGCCTTTATTTAGAACCAATTTAATGTTTTTGTAAAGGAATACTCCACTCACACTCCCCTATTGGCGTTTTACTATTGTTGACTCTTTAATCGTTGTTAGCAGTGGCAAAAATGACATATTGTGCCGTTAATATCAGGTGTAAACAGGGCAGAGTTTGTAAAAGCAGTTTAAAAAGAAAGTCATAATTTTTGCAGTTCCATTTGGTGCCACTAGGGGCGCATAAATGACATGTTCATTCATTCATTCATTTCCTTTTCGGCTTAGTCCCTTTATTAATCTGGGGTCGCCACAGCGGAATGAACCGCCAACTTATCCAGCATATGTTTTGCACAGCGGATGCCCTTCCAGCTGCAACCCATCACTGGGAAACATCCACATACACCCATTCACACACATACACTATGGACAATTTAGCCTACCCAATTCCCCTATACCACATGTGTTTGGACTGATGGGGGAAACCGGAGCACCCGGAGGAAACCCACGCCAGCACAGGGAGAACATGCAAACTCCACACAGAAAGACCCGGTCCGACACATTAACTGTAATTATGAGCCTGAGCCCAATATAAACCTGACTATTTTTAATACGTGGGCAGTTATAACAGACGTTAACAGACGTTATAACTACAATTCTGAGTTGTTTGAACTGCAGAAATTAGTTTAGATTGATCTTAATGAATAATGCAACAAGGACATGTGTCTGTTCATCCTGGAAGTCCCTGTTTTTTTGCTATCACCTCTTTCAAACCGCACGCGCGAGCAGAGCGTGTTTTTCAGCATCCATGTTAACAGATTAGAACTTTTATACCGCACGCAGAAGCAGCGCGTCAGTGCAGAGCGTAAGCAGAGCTGAAGCAGCAGTTCCACGATCATTTCGGCTGGGTCTATTTTTGCTGCTGCTGCTTCTCACGCTCAATTAAAGTGACAGTGCATTGATAATGACCAAAAACACATTGAATGACAGTAAAAAGTAGCAATTTTACCCAATAAATGCATCGATAAGATCCACTGATTCTGGTTTCTGCTCTACATATGCTCTGCGCACGCGCTGTTTCACCTCTGCTTACGCGTGCGGTGTGAATGTGGAGGAGATGCTATTGCAGGAGGTTGAGCTTTGCTGCTCATGACATGCATTGCGAATTGTGCAACTTTGTAGACACACACGTGTTGCTTAGGGCGACTTTGCTAAAATATTTGTAAAATATTTCTAAATATAGCATAGCTTTCCACTCAATTATCCTAATTAAGTAATGACTCAAACAAATGCTTGATCCCGGCCCGGCCCGGCCCGAAGAAAGTGGCAGGAAATATCGGGTCAAGTCTGGGCTTGGGCTTGGGCAGAGAATCTAAACTCTATCGTATTTACAACTGGAAGAGAATATTGAGTAGGGGGCGGAGTTTTATTTTTGTGCTCCTCCTCTCATCTTTCAATAATGTTTGCAGGGGCGTGGCTAGGCATATTTCGTCCAATCAGAGCAGGACTGATGTTCCAAAGCCACAGCAGATGGGCAGATTTTGATGAAAGATTACCAGAACAAAACTTCTTTTTTTTTTTGAAGTGGTGTTTGGCATCAGAAGTCATGCATATGATCTTGTGTTTCTGTAAACAGGTAACGCAGAATTGCTAGTGCTAGCTGCGTCCAGCCGTGCTCAGCCTCCAGACGTGGTGTTACGGCAGAACATCCAGGAGATGGAGCAACCGGAGCCTCGACCTGCACAGAGCGTGGAAACCCTCATCGGACAGAAGCTGCAGCTGATTGGAGATCAGTTCTATCAGGAACACATGATGGTGAGTCTGCGCCGGGTTTTCTGTGTCCGGCGGGACAATGAACGTGTTCATGCAGTCGCCACTAATGCATTATGTCTCGATGCAGCGCTGGTTTACACAAAAGAGTTTTCCGTGTTTGTTTTGGCCAGACGGTTTCCTGACTGTAGTCTAGTTGTGTGACGCTAAAGATACAACAACAAAGAGTCAACTGAGGCAAACTCTCTCTTTCTCTTCCTGTTTACTGGACTCTTCTCCAGTGTGTATCCATAACACAGAAGAAAGTGTATGTGTGTGTGCACTTATGTGTGGGTCAGGATTATTTATAAACTATTATGTTTTTTATAACTATGAATGAAATGCCATTTTCTTTTAGTTTTAATATTTTTTTAATCAAATTTAATTTTAAGTGACATTGTAGTAATAGTGGGGCAGCACGGTGGTGCAGTGGGTAGCACAATCGCCTCACAGCAAGAAGGTCGCTGGTTCGAGCCCTGGCTGGGTCAGTTGGCGTTTCTGTGTGGAGTTTGCATGTTCTCCCCGTGTTTCGTGGGTTTCCTCCAGATGCTCCGGTTTCCCCCACAGTACAAACACATGCGCTATAGGGGAATTGGGTAAGCTAAATTGTCCGTAGTGTATGTGTGTGAATGAGTGTGTGTGAATGTTTCCCAGTGATGGGTTGCAGCTGGAAAGGCATCTGCTGTGTAAAACATATGCTGGATAAGTTGGCGGTTCATTCCGCTGTGGCGACCCCTGAATAATAAAGGGACTAAGCCGAAAAGAAAATGAATGAATGAATGAATGTAGTAATAGTTTTGTAGAAAGTTGTAATAATTGTAGTAAGATTTAATTAATTAATTCATTCATTTTCCTATGGCTTAATCTGGGGTCGCCACAGCAGAATGAACCGCCAACTTATCCAGCATATGTTTTACACAGCACTGCAGATAAATGACCGCAGCTGGTCTCCTCCTGCTTCTTGGCTTCTCTTTCTCATCATCTCTTCCTCTTTTCATCCCTCATGGTCTTCATGCTTTTGCTCTTCAAACATGATTCATGTCTTTTCTTCATTGCATAACTTCAGCTGGAGTGGGCTCCTTTGTGCTTATTTTAGGCTTTCGTGTTGCTAATTATGTTATTTTCAAGCTGTGTGCGATTTAGTAAAGCTGTTGAAAAAGGTACAAAACAACTTTGTTTGGTTTTAACACTCAATTATCACACTATCCTTTCCATTATCAGAGTTTGATAGATGTTTTTTGGTATATCCAGTGATGTGAAAGTGTTTGCGCCCTCTCTGATTTTTTATTTTATTTTTTGCATTAAAAAAAATCTTCATTTCAAACCTGCATGATGTGTTTACTTGTGTTATCTTTGACTAATATTTTAATTAGTCTGATGATTTGAAACATTAAAGGGTGGCAAACAGAATAATCAGAATAAAATAAGAAATCAGTAAGGGGGCAAACACTTTTTCACACCACTGTATATCGCGATATCATCGATTCTGTGATATATCGATATATAACAAGAAAACCATCCATGACGTATTTTTGTGAATGAAAAATCAGGGCTCGAAATTGCGACCGTTTTGGTCGCATATGCGCCCGAAATTATTTCTATGCGACCTCAAAATATATTAGGGAGCATTTGTACGAGTGCATAAAATTGTTGCCGTGCGACCGGTTTTCGCTACAAAATGTTCACCGCATACGCGTATTTAGGAGACGTTCACGCAGAATCCATATTTGCACCTAAAAACGCCAAACTCAGCGCTCAGGAATAGTTTAAAACAGTTGACATGTCAACTTGCTGCAGTAAACAAATCCTGCAATGCTTGCCCCGCCTTTAAGTCTTGTTATTGTTATATGGATTGGTTAATATCAGCTGTCAATCACTCAGTTCAGATGACAGGGAGCGACAGCCGCGAAAATGTAAACGTCTGGATACAAGAGAATGAACATAACACTGACAGATTTTGTTTTAGAAACCACCTAAAGTTACTAATAATGGCACATCTTATTAGTGATCATGTGGTGAATGTTAATCCACCATTTACACTTTTCAAAGACTGGATAAAAGACTTCCGGTGGGTTAAAGTCCACTATGAAAATGACTAAACCCATTCACAGTAAAGCCGGTGGGACGAAGTTTTCAGGTAACAGTGTTTGCCACATCTACACTTTTTAAGCACGAGATGTTCTAATGTTATTTAATCCTTCATTTAATCGTCACAATGCTGTCAGTCCAAGCGGCAACCTCCCGCTCTCCCTCGGGAAGCCAATACGAAAGTAACTAAAACTGCAATTCATCGACTGGCCACTGGGGGCTGGCTCCAGGAAATCCAAATGTTTTCCAACTGTAATGGTAAATGGGCCAAATTTACAGCTGATAAAAACATGTTTACAGCCTGGTACAAAAGATGGTTTTGGTGCATATAGCTAATATTACCCTTCATGACAACTGTGAGGGGGTGAATTTTTTATAACTATTCCGTTTAGTTTTTATTAAGTTTTATTAAGTCTGCATAATTAAGGGCGTGGCCACTTGAGTGACAGCTAGGTCTCGCTAGTCTCTGTCACGTCATTCTGGCTGATTAGCCACTGAACTCTGCATATATATCATATTTTTGTGTTGTTTCATGTGGCTTTACACAGTCAACTGCCTTTTGG
>CAIGQV010017386.1:32134939-32145195 GCA_903798115.1 Danio jaintianensis
TGTGTGTGTGTGTGTGTGTGTGTGTGTGTGTGTGTGTGTGTGTGTGTTCTGCCCTCTGCTGGACGCCACTGAAACTGCTCACTATGCCGTATTACAGTAACTGCTACTATAAATAAATAAATGCTTTATTTAATGAAGTGTAAATATACTGTACATTGCATGCAAACATTATGAAAGCATCAATAAAATGGCATTTAAGCTGTATAAACAAAATAACATTAGTACTGAATAAGTGCAAAAACTCTCACACACTTTTATTTAAAAACCTATAACAGATTTGTTTTTCTGAGTTACATTCAAGTAAAGGCATTATGATGAATAAACATTAGTAAAAAAGCAAATAATAATATTTCTGAGTTCTAAGATTTTAGTACGAACAATGCGCACGCACACACACACACACACGCGCACACACAATACAATACAATAATATATAACAATATTACATATAAACATGTAGTTTTTCGGAAGTAAACTTAATTAAATAAAAACATAGTTATAATAATAATAATAATAATAATAATAAAGAAGAATAATCACACTTTTTTAAAGGTGCTGTATGTCAGTGTTTGACTCTTCTGCATCATGAAAACAGCATAATATGTTTGCAGATATTCAGAAACATGCTGAGTGAACATTCTTGTTTATCTGAAGAACAATGCTGAAGTCAGATATTCTGCTTTGAACATGTGCGTTACGTGCCGGAACGGCTGTCTTTGTTTTGGTCATTTAACCCGCCCACTGCCACTTTACCCACACTGTAAAAAGTAACAAGTTGAAATTTACTTAGAAAACCTGTGGAAACTGATTGCCTCAAATTTATGCAAATTAGCTCACCAACTTTGAGTAAATATAACTAACTATTACTTTGTGTAGGTAACTTGTTTACTTGTATTGGTTACTAAACAACACGAGTACAGATTACTCAATATCATGAGTTCAGTTAACTTACAAATTGTAGTTATGCTTAGTACACCTTACTTACAGCAAAGCAGTATTCTCAACTAGCCTGCCAGTTCATATTACTAGACAAAAGCATGGAAACTCATTGCCTCAAATTTAAGAAGCAAATTAGCTCACCAACTTTGAGTAAATATTACTAACTATTACTTTGTGTAGGTAACTTGTTTACTTGTATTGATTACTAGACAATACAGAGTACAGGTAACTCAATCTGCCTTAAATTTCTCTTGAACTCAGACAGAAAACCTGACACTTGACTAGTTATTCGCCACTCTCTCAAAAATTATGTTGACTTATTTTATGTTAGTGTGTTCCACATAACTGATATAGGTTGCATTTAAGTAACAATATTTAAGTAAACTTATGCTAATAACATAGTTAATGCAGTTATGATGAGTCCAGTCAATTTAACATTCTTGATTTAGTTTTAATGCAAGTTAATTTAGTTCATTTATTACAAAAGGTGTAGGCACCTTCAACCTAAAAAACAATCAAGTTCCATTTTTTTGATTTTCCCTTAATCCAGCAACATTTATTCCAGCAAAAGTTACTTGCACAAGATCTAAAGACTACACATATAGTTGACCATGCAGTTATTCAAAGCAAGAAAAACGTACTGAAACAAGTACAGCAACTGCTCAACATTACAAAGAAAGCAGAACTCCTGCCTCTTGGTCTTGACATCAATTTACAGTATTTACAGAAATAGTCTTTTTAGGTTCTGGACTTTGTCTGACAGATTATTTGCATGTAGCCCCATAAAATGTTTTTGAAATACTTCAAAAGAGTACCTCGGGTTTTGTGGGAAAGTTGAAGTTCAATGCGTAAATCACGACAAGGATAAAAAACATGCATTTGCCACATTGTCCAAGTTTTTGGATGCCTTCAGTGATGATTCCAACACCTTCACAATTATCTGTAGCATCTGCCTCTTCCTATATGACGAGATGGTTTCCTCGGGTGGTGTTGTACAGTTTGTTTAGATCAGTGATGCCCAAACTAGGGCATCAAAGGGCATCAAAGTTGGCCCATGGTAACCTTTGATTTGGCCTGCCATCCCATCTGAGAAGAGAGGGAGAATAATGGGTAAGGTTGGGGCGAATGCCTTCAACAGAGATCATCATTTCTAGTTTAACATAACCTTATCTTTGTTTGTTTAATTAATGAACTACAAAAAAAGCTCAATTAAATTACATGTTTCAAATAAATGTTGTGAATTTATCGGATTTTTTAAAGGGTCATGAAACCCTTAAACACCTTTTTTAAAATGTTGACATATACAGTATATGTGTGTGGCACGTTGCTAAAACCACACGTATAGGACACAGACATTTCACTATCGAGTGAAAAACGGTTTAGTTTTGTAAATAAAAAAGCATTGAACTCCATTGTGTTATAAATGAGGTTGTTAATGTTTTATTGTATTATAAGTGCAGTATAAATGTTGTCATTATTAAAACGATTAAAGTATTTTTTCTATTTATTTTTAAATATTATTAAATTAGGAAGTGACCATGGCAACTTTAATGTAATACAGTTTGGTATATTTAGCTTCGGCCCACCACCCTCAATCAAGTTTGGTTTTTGACCCTTCATAAGAAAAGGTTTGGGCACCCCTGGTTTAAATAATGGCATTAACTGCATGAATGTAGTGAAAGATCATCATTGCACGTTCTGCACTTTCACAACACTGATCCAGAAGGAGAAATAAATATGCAGCAAAGAAGAAGTGTGTATTTATATTAGTTTCATACAGTGTGTTTATCAGCGCTGAGCGGCGGTGTTTCTCACGCAGCAGCTGGAGTGTGTGTGCGTGCGTGTGTGTGTGTGTGTCTGTATCTGTGTGTGTGAGACTGGTCTTCCTGTTGTGGTCAACATCAGACGGGGTTTCTCCTCTGCGGTTCACCACGTTGGGTCATTTTCACAGCCTCAGCTTCATGTGTTGATATTAATCATCTGAAGAACGAGATCTGACCCAGACAGCCTGATAGACGTCTAGACGACCCAGCAGACGCTTTTCCGAGCATTGTTTGCTGCCTTTTACCAGGACTGAAAACAGGAAACCTGCTGCAGAAACACACACACACACAAACCCACTCTCTCTCTCTCTCTATCTCTCTCTCTCTCTCTCTCTCTTTCTCTCTAAACACCAACACACACTCTAAACACTAACACACACACGCACCCTCTAAACACCAACACACTCTCTAGAAACACACATGCACACTCTAAACACCAGCACACACTCTAGAAACTCACACAGACATGCACACACACATAAACATGCATACACACACAGACACATGCTCTAGAAACACAGGCACACACACACTCTAGACAAACACAACCACATTTAGGATAAACACACACTGGTTCGAGTCCCGGCTGGGTCAGTTGGTGTTTCTGTGTGGAGTTTGCATGTTCTCCCCGTGTTGGCGTGGGTTTCCTCCGGGTGCTCCGGTTTCCCCCACAGTCCAAGCACATGCGCTATAGGGGAATTGATGAACTAAATTGGCCGTAGTGTATGAGTGTGTGTGCATGTACAGTGTGTGTTTCTGGGTTGTGACTGGAAGAAAAATCATACACTTAAAACAATTCTTTAAGCAAAATAAATTTCAACATGGTCGAAATGGAGCGAGCACAAGCTTATTATTTTCCCCACCCCATTACCACACACATCATTCATCTATAACTTCAACTTATTTCTTCTTTTACTCATCTCTTCTTTTTACATGAGACATATTTTATCCTTTTAGCATATTTGTCATATTATATGTTTGATTCCATTTGTACGTTTACATTTTATAACATAGACCCAGTGCAGAGGGTAGCACAATCGCCTCACAGCAAGAAGGTCGCTGGTTCGAGCCCCGGCTGGGTCAGTTGGCATTTCTGTGTGGAGTTTGCATGTTCTCCCCATGTTCGCGTTGGTTTCCTCCGGGTGCTCCGGTTTCCCCCACAAGTCCACAGACATGTAGTATAGGTGAATTGGGTAAGCTAAATTGTCCGTAGTGTATGTGTGTGAATGAGAATGTGTGTGTGTTTCCCAGTGATGGGTTGCAGCTGGAAGGGTATCCGCTGCGTAAAACATATGCTGGATAAGTTGGCGGTTCATTCCACTGTGGCGACCCCTGATTAATAAAGGGACTAAGTCGAAAAGAAAATGAATGAATGAACATAGACCCAAAAAATACATAGTATTGCAAACAGCCATTAATTGAAATTTCATCTTACCTTTCTCATTTCATTCTTTTTCAATCACCTCAATTCATCATTATATTCCTTTAATAATATATATTTATACAACTTTTTAAATTGATTAATATCCTGACATTGTTTGAGAATCTAGACTGTTCCATAATTTCACACCACATACAGACATACACACATTTTTTTAAGTTGTCCTTGTTTTCAACCTCCTAAGATTTTGTTCTTCTCTCAAATTATATCCCCCTTGTCTTTCTTCAAGGAAGTAATTTATTCCTAGCTTTAAACGTGAGTTGTGCTGTTTTAAATTTAACCAAATCATTGAACTTAAGTATCTTCAATTTAAAAAATAAAGGATTTGTATGCTCCAAATACCCCACATTTTCTATCATTCTAATGACTTTTTTCTGTATTGTACATAAGGATCATAATAGAGGATAGAAATAGAGACTAAGCCGAAGGAAAATGAATGAACGGTAACTCACACACTTTAACAACAACATTCAGAGTTTCGTCATGTTCATTGTGCTGGTGATATGTGGGCCTTTGTCTTCTTAGGTGTTTGTTTTTTGCATTATGATGAATTAATGAGTCCCTGTAAGTAATGATAGTTCAAACCTCCTCACATACAACCATAGAGATTTTCAGTGTCTTAGACAATTTAAATCAATATATTGTTTTCTGTAAGCAAATGAACAAGATGATTTTCACATCATTTTGAAGCGAAAACTCAAGAGCACTTGTGAGCAAATATTCTGTGTGTGTTTCATGGAGTTATTTCAGTGACAACCACGCATAAATGTTTCTTTCTCAAAAGAACAATCATGTCCATAAATGTTGCTAACATATTATTGTAACCCAGTTTGTGCTGTTTACAGTGGTATTAGACTTTAGCCACTTATATGTTTATAAGTAACTGGAAAAAACAAAAACAAATGTCAGGGCATATAAGAACTTCTACGGACCCCCAAAACACCCTCAGACCCTTACAATTATTACCCTTACAAACCGTACAATAAAAAAACCTAAACTATCTGTATTTTGTTTCTCTGTAGATTGTGAAGCAGAAAGCATCAGATCACCGTCATCCAGAAATATGAATGAATTGGCCGGTTGACTATTTTTGTGTGTGCTGCATTTACACTGAAGGCCATCAGGGGGCGCCACAAACACACTGAAATCAACACTACAGGAGACGCATATCTGTAAGTCAGTTTTACTATGGAGCACATTTTATTTCGGTTTAAGTTCTTTAATTTAGAAAAACAAGCGTAAAATAGAGTAAAAATGAAATAAAGCAGAATTTGAGTAAAAGACATTTAAAAAAAACGGATACTAGTGCAAAAGTTAAGGATCAGGAATGGCTGTAAAGAAATAAAAGAGAATAAACATTCATTCATTCATTTGGCTTAGTCCCTTTATTAATCAGGGGTCGCCACAGTGGAATGAACCGCCAACTATTCCAGCATATGTTTTACACAGCGCATGCCCTTCCAACCGCAACCCAACACTGGGAAACATCCATACACACCATACACTACAGCCAATTTAGTTCATCATTTCCCTATAGTGCATGTGTTTGGACTGTGGGGGAAACCGGAGCACCCGGAGGAAACCCACGCCAACACGGGGAGAACATGCAAACTCCACACAGAAATGCCAACTGTCCCAGCTGGGGCTCGAACCAGCGACCTTCTTTCTGGGAGGTGATCGTTCTACCCACTGCGCCACCGTGATGCCAGAATAAACACTACAACAAATAAATAAAAAAGTCATTGAAAACTATTGACATTTACTTTGTATTGTATTTTTTGCAATTTTGAGATTTTTATGTAATCATGAGCCACCAGATTGTAAGGTTTTGGATATCTGAATTTAGGGAAATGCATTTTTTTTACTGATATATAATATAAATCATTTTAAAAGCATCAAATATACATATTTTCCATAACAAATATGGTACTTTTAGAGGTGTAACTTTTAAAAAAGCATCACAAATCTGAAATAAATATATATAAATTGATAGATTTATGATGACACGGTGGCTCAGTGGTTAGCACTGTGGCCTCACAGCAAGAAGGTCGCTGGTTCGAGTCCCGGCTGGGTCAGTTGGCGTTTCTGTGTGGAGTTTGCATGTTCTCCCCGTGTTGGCGTGGGTTTCCTCCGGGTGCTCCGGTTTCCCCCACAGTCCAAACACATAGGGGAATTGATGAACTAAATTGGCCGTAGTGTATGAGTGTGTGTGTGCATGCAAGAGTGTATGGGTGTTTCCCAGTATGGAGTTGCGGCTGGAAGAGCATCCGCTGCGTAAAACATATGCTGGAATAGTTGGCGGTTCATTCTGCTGTGGCAACCCCAGATGAATAAAGAGACTAAGCCGAAGGAAAATGAATGAATGAATGAATGAATAATAGATTTATTTTATCAGACAATCATATGACATTTGTTTTAGAAATAGTTGGGATCACACCTGAGTGCATGCCCAAAATGTGTCCACATCAGGCTGCAGTATGAAGGATGCTTGATTAAGTTTAGTTTAATAAAAACATGTCAAACATGGCAAATATATAAGAGATTTTTTTCTCAGGAGCTTGAAAGCTGCTGGATTCTATAAGGATAGTATCAGAGATGTAATATAGGGCTTATGTCTTTTATTGAAGGGCACCTATGAGGCAAAATCAACATTTGCAAGCTGTTTGGACAGAATTGTGTGTAGGTATAGTGTAGGCCTGTCACAATAATCAATATATGGACTTATCACACAACACATGGACATGACCTCAATCATTTCTGGTGATACAATATATATAATATCACCCATACATAAAAACCAATGCTAGCAACATTACAGCTGATTGTGCAACATCTCTATCTCTATTGGAGGTGTCAGTGTCTGTATGGTTAAAATACACTGTAGTATTTACTATAAATTACTATAGTATATTTTCATGTGTGTGTCTGACAGCTGAAAATAGATTACAGGGATTAAATAGATACTGTAATTAAATTAAATATTCTTTGGAGGAGTGTACTTGCACTGTGATGATATTATATTGTCATTCTGGCGTTATATAATCAGTGGCAGAAAATGGTCTTAAAATGACAATAATATCGTTTATCGCAATATATTTTGGTCCAATATATCGTACAACAAAATATAGATATCATGACAGGCCTAGTATAGTGTGTCCACAGTCACATTGGAGTGATAGAAACACAACAAGTCCCTTTTTTTATTTCCTGATGTTGAAATAAGATTAAATCAGTGTGATTTTGAGGCCCAATGCAACGGGACGTAGCAGTGCTGTTTTCACTGATATCACCAATATGGATTGACAGGCATGCGTTAACATGTCTCCATAGTGTTAGATTACAAAGTTCTTTAAATATATACTGTATATTATGGTTTTACAGTGTAAGATGCATTCTGAGGGATCAGGTTTGACTGCCTATGTGTAAGAAACAGTGTCAGGTCTCTAAAGTAATGCACATTTGTAAGCTCGAGGCATGGCTGTGTCTTTTGTCTAAAAAATTGCCGGGTGATACTGTCAGGCGAGACCCCGAAACAAGATTGGCAGGACCCTGTTTCTGTTTCTACTAATAAGCACTGCCCCCTAAATTGTGTATTTAACTGAGTGCCAGCTGCAGTAGTTCCAGTTTTTCCATGAACAACACAGCAACGGCGAGTTCTTATTGAAGGTTTCTGCTTTGAAGATACCTGAAAAATTCTCCTGATCTATCTCTTATTTAGGGCTGCACGGTGGCGCAGTGGATAGCACTGTTGCCTCACAGCAAGAAGGTTGCTGGTTCGAGTCCCGGCTGGGTCAGTTGGCATTTCTGTGTGGAGTTTGCATGTTCTCCCCGTGTTGGCGTGGGTTTCCTCCGGGTGCTCCGGTTTCCCCCACAGTCCAAACACATGCGCTATAGGGGAATTGGGTAAGCTAAATTGTCCGTAGTGTATGTGTGTGAATGAGTGTGTATGGGTGTTTCCCAGTGATGGGTTGCAGCTGGAAGGGCATCCGCAGCGTAAAACATATGCTGGATAAGTTGGCGGTTCATTCCGCTGTGGCGACCCCAGATTAATAAAGGGACTAAGCCGAAAAGAAAATAAATGAATGAATATCTGAATCGGTGTGTATGAATGAGGTGTGTGTTTCTGTGTGTGTGTGCTCTGTTGCTGAAGCTCCAGGTTCACCTTCATTCTTCAGCCGATGACTCTGTAATTACGCAGGGAATTTACGCCCTGAAACGAGACGATGGGCATTCCTGGAGCAGATGGAGGAGCGGCTGTAAATCCGCAGCGTTTCCTCATGCTGATTCCTGCTCTTCTGGCCTTTGGTGTGACTTTACTGATCCTCACACATTCCCTGAGCGCCTTACAACCGCTTACAGTATCAGTTATTCCAATGGTTTTTAGCATGAAAGCAAAATCGATCATTTTGACCAATGGAGCCTTTTCACATTGTCGTGTTTCTCCGCAGCAGAAGTGGTCATAGTGTGTAAACTCAGAGCGCAGTGAATAGGAGAGTACAACAAATCATTATTCTACAATCCTATATGCTGAAATAATGACAAAAATTCCAGGATGGTGTTATCAAGACTTTCAGAAAGAGGAAAACAATAGTGTGAGACTGATTATTATGTGATTTCACAATGCATATTATTAATCAAAGACTTTTAATATAGGAAAATTATTATGATTACGAGGCGGCAGGGTGGCTCAGTGGTTAGCACTGTGGCCTCACAGCAAGAAGGTCACTGGTTCGAGTCCCGGCTGGGTCAGTTGGTGTTTCTGTGTGGAGTTTGCATGTTCTCCCGGTGTTGGCGTGGGTTTCCTCCGGGTGCTCCGGTTTCCCCCACAGTCCAAACACATGCGGTATAGGGGAATTGATGAACTATATTGGCAGTAGTGTATGAGTGTGTGTGTGAATGAGTGTGTATGGGTGTTTCCCAGTACTGGGTTGTGGCTGGAAGGGCATCCGCTGCGTATAAACATATGCTGGAATAGTTGGCGGTTCATTCCCCTGTGGCAACCTCTGAAATAGAGACTAAACCGAAGGAAAATGAATGAATGAACTAATGATGAGTTACGGCATGCGCTAATCAAGAACTAACTTTAACTACAACATGAGCTGATGTGTGAATAGTGACTACACTGTCAAAAATATCCGTAAATTAGCAGTTTTCCATATTTTGTGCTTCATGTTTTTATTTTTCATCGTTTATTTCTGCTGTTGAATTGCATTATGGGATCTTGATCTTTCTTCCAACAACTTTTCACCTTGTAAAGCTGTGAAAAAGTGACTTTCATTGACATGTGTAATAGTCTGCAGTGCTTGTACAGAAACCTTGTAGTAAACTGCAGCACATTTTCTGTTATTTTACAGACTTATTTCTCTAGATATTATTTCTTTTACATTATATTATTATTTCAAATGACTGAAATGTCAATTAAAGTCACTTTGTTCAACTGTAGAGTTGAATTTACAACATCAGAAGTGGACAGAGCAGAGATCAACATCCCATAATGAAATTCACAACCGTAAATAAACACTTAAAAATCCAGAATTCATGTTGCATATTTGTTGCATAACAGTGTACCTTAAATACTTGTTAGTTAATGTATTAATTAACACTATAGTTTTAGCTGAATTTTACTTGTGGCCTTTGCTTTGGCTTTACTGATCCTCACACATTCCCTGAGCGCTTTACAACAGTTTAAAGCATCATTTACAGCTCCAGCCTGGCCGAAGGCGACTCTTACTGATCTGAGACACCACTGAGCGTTTAACAGCCAGACTTTCTCCAATACACATAGGAATGTTTGCCTTCGACACTTCAGAGAGATGCAGATGCAGATACTGAGATGGTCACTTGACCTTATTAGTGTGTGTGGAGAAAGCGGACACTTCAAAATACTAAACAAACCCATGTAGAGTTGAAGTCAGTTATTCGCCCTCCTGTATATTTTTCTGTTTAACGGAGAGCAGATTTCTTCAACACATTTCTACACACAATAGTTTTAATAACTCATGTCTCATAACTGATTTCTTTTCTCTTCGCCATGATGACAGCACATAATATTA
>CAIGQV010017386.1:32252088-32262893 GCA_903798115.1 Danio jaintianensis
AAAAATGCTTAATGGAAGCCTATACATTGTTAAATTTGCATAAAAACTGCATGTGCATAACTGTGTAGGGCAAGCATTTTATTCAATAAGTAAAATGCTCATAAACTGTGCTGTAAACAGATGTAGTGAGTAAAGTGTGCACATGCGCTTCAGTGATGTAGTCTTTGAGAGATGATGATCAGATATAAATGTGTGTTTCAGGGACTTTGCATTAATGGAGTTTGCAGCTTAAAGGCCGGCTCACACTGTGTGATTTTTTTATAATCCTGAACGATTGTAGCTTGTCAGACTGCACGAACATGGCTCCCATGTCACACTGTAAGATCTCAGCTGTCATAATGTCAGACTGAACGACAATGAAGATGCGCCAAACACAGAAGAAAACTGCCCCGGAGTTTGACATCATCCAGCCGTGACCCTTTCACTATCCCGCATTCTGAAATGATTTCTCCCAGCAAATGTAAACTATCTGCAGCGGCAATTTTGCACACAGCATGTCTCAATAATAAAACCAGGAAGAAAAAACTGTTCCATAATATTATAATAATAATAACATTTCTCCGCGGTCATTTGAATTGTCGCATGGATTGCGTCATCAGATTCGGCGCTCCTATTGGTTCTTGGATTGACGCTCGTCACAGCTGCAGCTACACACTGCAGGAAAAAGTCTGAAATCTTCTGACACTGCCAGAACTTCATCGGAGGAAAAATCTGATCGCAATAGGCATCAAGCGGCTGTCTGTGAACATGTCAAGCCAACGATCAAAGATCACAGATTCTAGCCTAGGATTTCAGGAATCTTTTAGGATTTCCCAAATTTGTCTTAGATGACAGAATCATGGCTGAAATCTCACAGTGTGAGCAGGGCTTTCCATGTTTCCAGCTTTCCATTGTTGCAGATCTGAAATGTTGTTCTGCTGATTGTAAAAGGCCTCAGCCGTCCGTCAGTCCGTCATCACAGTGCTTCAGTATTATTCTTCTTCTATTATTATTCCCTCCAAAACTGTCTTGAGCATCAGTCTGCGCTCCTGTCTCAAGCCTCCAAAAGCCACCGCATTCATTGCGTTTCATCTTGGTCTTCTGAGGCGCAGCTCATTTATTAGAGGAGAACAAACACCACAGTGGAGAATCCCAACAGTGCACCAAACTACACTTCTCTCAGTGATATCTGATGAGGAGCAGCAGGAGCTGAGGAGTTTATTCTCTTTTGTTTCTCATTAGATGGAAACACTGCTGTATTCACTAATGTTTTAGGAGATATTCCAGTTTTCTAATTCACATCTTTTCTAATATTCTAATTTCTAATATTCTAATTCACATCTTTGGATGGAAACACAGCTAGTAGAAAACAATGCAACCCAACAGAATCCACACATCACCTATTTCTCTCCTCAGAGAGTTTGGTCCGGCTCTTCTGGATGAAGTGCTCCACCAGATCCGACTCGGGAATTCTCTTCTCCGACTGACGGTCCTTTTCAAAAGACTTCACCTGATGAGAAACATACATTTTTATGTAATTTAATTAGAGTTATTTGTAATGTCCTTGCCTGTATATACTGTATATACTGTATATAAGCTCAACATGTGTGTATTAATCAATTCAGAGAAGCAGAGGAATGTATATTTTGCAGAATAATTATATTTTTCAATTAAAGAAGAACATTCATATCATTTACTGAGACAATTGCTGAAGAAAAATAAAAACTGAGGAATTAGTTCATGACAATATAAGGTAAAAATTCAGAAAAGCAGAGCAATTGTTACATATATATACATATATAGCTTTAATTCAATTGTAAGTCTCTTTAGACAAAAGTGTCTACTAAATGACTAAATGTATATGTATATGTTAATTATGTATATGTTAATTTTAATGTATATGTTATTGTATATGTTAACATGCTTAAGAGACAATAAAATGTTTCTCATTCTATAGACCATTTCAATGTGGCGATGTCATCGGCCCATGAACATTTCCTGCGTGTTGTCAAACTATTTCATATCTGTAACAAGACGCAATTCAATTATAACTTGATGTTTAAACAGCTATCATAACATTATTTATCAGTATGTGGCTCATTTTGGATTCTCGGAAGCTATAGAAATTAAAAATGTAAAACAGGAAACACGTTGGGACCATTGGTTTTGTTTACATCCCTCAAAATGGTCTGTAATATATATGAAATATGATGTCATTTATTAGAAACTGTTTGTGATTTGATTTATTATTTAAAATGTAGGTGCTATTTTTTTTTAAACAAAGCTACATTTAAAGATTAAATAGTGTCATTTTTATTGCAGTGAGATTTATGTGGATTTTTAGTATCTAAATCACTATAGTAGTAATTAAATTTAGTAATTGAATTATCTGGGGTGACACAGTGGCGCAGTGGGTAGCACGATCGTCTCACAGCAAGAAGGCCGCTGGTTCGAGTCCCGGCTGGGTCAGTTGGCGTTTCTGTGTGGAGTTTGCATGTTCTCCCCGTGTTGGCGTGGGTTTCCTCCGGGTGCTCCGGTTTCCCCCACAGTCCAAACACATGCGCTATAGGGGAATTAATAAACTAAATTGGCCGTAGTGTATGTGTGTGTATGTCCTGGTCATCCAGGTTGGGAGTTGAGCGTTGGGCTATCAACCTCATAACAAATTAGATGTTACGAAAAACCAATATGGTGCGGCTAAATACCAACTTCAATATAAATGGCCCTGGGAGTAAGTAAGTAAGTAATTGAATTATCTACTGAGTAATTAGTAGGTTAGTGTAGCTGCATTCAGCCATGTTTCCTTTCTGCAAGCTTTACATTTAATTAAAGACTTAGTAAATTACTACAGCTCAAATCAGTGTTTTGTGTCTAATAGTTTAGTTTTGTGGGCAGCAGCAGTGTAATAATCAGTATAATGTACATCCAGATGGTTGTTATTGCAAAATAAACCCTTCAGTCTTATATAACAGCTGCTGATAAACCTGCAAGGTTTTATTCTGTGATAAACCACTGGCTGGATGTGCTTCATCTCTAATTTAAAAGGTATGCTGTTCAGCTCAGACATTAGTGTGATTTACCTTGAGGTAATTTCCTTCTTTATCAGACACCAGAACCATGAATGTGATTCCAGCCTGTCTGCAGTGCTCGAGAAGAGCTTCCTGTGACTGAAACACATACACATACACATTAATCTACATCACAACTCAAACACACTGAAACACATACACATACACACGCACAAACCCAGACACGCGTGCACATATGCACAAGACTATAAACATACATACACACAGATGATAAAAATACATGCACACACACACACCATAAAAATACACACAGCCTCACACAAAAACATGCACACACGCAGCGACCATAAACATACACTCAGACAAACACATACACATACCAACCATAAACATACATAAACACAGACACACACACACATCTGACTGCGTTCATTAGTGTGGTGTTTTCCCATCAGTAGAGGTTTATTGAGATCCACCCAGTGATGATGATGATTTTAATGACGGTGGTTTTGAGTCGAACACACAGTAATCAAAATTTTGAGCTGCGGTTTAATGAGGATTCACTCAGTCAACAGATGCACAAACTGACAGAGAAAACAACTGTGTGTGTGTGTGTGTGTGTGTGTGTGTGTGTGTGTGTGTGTGTGTGAGTGAAAGAGAGAAAGTGTGTGTGTGCGTTTGAGTGTGTATAGTGTGTCTGTGAGAGAGAGAGAGAGAGTGTGTGTGTGTGTGTGAGACTCCGTGCACACAGTGTGATATCTGTATCCGCCTCAGTGTATGTGAAACAGACGTCTATCTGTGCTCAATCACATGAACACAAACACACCTCAAAACTGTGAGTGTGAGATTGCAAAAAAGACTGCAGTAAAATGTCAAATCTACTTTAAAAAATTTGGTAAAATCTCAGAGCAACTGAATCTCTGCACTGAAGACAGTTTTAGGACACACTGACCTGCGCCACATCATAGACGATGTCTGAGGAGACTCCAGCCGTCCAGAGCTTCTGTGTGACGCTCACAGCTCTGCTCATGGAGGACTGACCCACAGGAACCACCAGCACATCACAGCAGCTCACAGGAGGCTGACAGACACAATCACGCTTATTTACATATACATTAGGGCTGCACAATATATGGTTTCAGCATCGATATTGCAATCTGATCAGGATCTGCAATGATGAGTCTGGATTCTAAATATCATTTGCATGCGTTTTTGAGGTCTGTGACTGTAGGAGGATTTTAGAAGCACTCACTCACTCTCACACACACTCACCGGCTCCTCCATGCTGGACACAGCAGAGCAGATCTTATCCAGAGCCAAGCTGGCACCCACTGCTGATGGAACCACACCAGACACTGTCGGCCCGCGCAACTCATGGATCTGAAGAGGACAAACACACACACGCACGCACGCACGCACACTATTTCAATTCCATTTCAATTCAGTTCTTTTTCATTTAAATGTTCTTTTTTTGTTGTAGTAAAATAGGGAAATATTGGTTGGTTTGGTTCTAATAAAATATTCAATCATATACACACGCATGCACACACACACACACACACGCACGCACGCACGCACACGCACACACACACACACACTTTAAAGGTGCTGTATGTAAGTTTTTGACTCTTCTGCATCATGAAAACAGCATAATATGTGTGCAGATATTCAGAAACATGCTGAGTGGACATTCCTGTTTATCTGAAGAACAATGCTGAAGTCAGATATTCTGCTTTGAACATGTGTGTTACGTGCAGGAACAACTGTCTTTGTTTTGGTCTCTTTAACCCGCCCACTGCCAATTTAGCCAATTATATTTCAGCACCCCGGGTTGCCTTGGTGGAAAACGGCGTATTTCATTCATTCAGTCAGGAAGACTCTCAAAGCATGTGTCCGTGACTGAAATGTGACCTCCGGTGGACAGTAGCAGACTCCGAAATGAGAAGCAGATTCAGAGTTCCACATGAGGTTATTAATGAGCAAATAATATAAATATTACGACTGTAAACATTAGGTGAGCAGGTTACATTGTAACCCCGTGTCCTAACAACACGCTACGTGACGAGATACGCAGTGATAAGACATTTGGCTGTTTGCACCAGACGAACACGACAGAAATGTAAATACAGCCATTCAGAAGCACAGAATATGCACTCACTCACTTAATGGTAAGGTTTATACTCTAATTAATACATATTAAACCTCTTTAACATTATTAAATGTAGATGCTGAATCACTGATATGTGTTGTTTGCATTATTTCACAGTTCTAAAGTTCAATTTCAGACGGTTTATTTTATTGTCCAGATCTGAGGTGAACTATCTGCTGCTGCTTTCAGTAGTATGGTGATAAATGTCATGTAAAATGGCATTCAAACTCACATTATTAGCATTTAACACTGAATAAAGCACATGAGGTGTACCTGAGGTGAACATTGTCAGTTTTCTGTTCAGCTTTGAGAAAAAGGAGCTGTTTCTAAAATATAAATATAATCTTTAGGTGTTGGTTAGGACAAAAAACTCCTTTTAATATGGAGAATATCCCTTCTATCGTGTGCTTTTGCTTTTATTTAGAACACGATCAGCCTTAAATCAGCCTTTAGGCTCGATCGCCAGACACGCTCCTGTTGATGTCGTCAATCTGGCAACCTGCACTTGCATGTGTTTTGAACCAGGCGTGCAATACCTAGTTCAACCACTGTCAAACTTACATACTATTAAACTCCATTTCAATTCAGTTATTTTTTCACTGAACAGTGTAAATCTATAACTAAGATTAATAAATAAATTATAGCTATTTTTTTTTATATTTCATATTTGTTCTTATTTTCTACAGCTATATTATATACTGTTTTTAATCTATTTTCTGTTTGACTATCACTAATTTTATTCCATATTTTATTTCTTATTGATATTGTGACTAATAAAATTTGTAGTTGAATTACACTTTCAGTTTAGTTAAATATTGGTTGGTTTTGTTCTATTAAAACATTAAAATGTTCCAATTTGTTGTATTAAAACAGTTAAGGTTTGGTCAGTTTATCAGTGTTGATGTTACCAGATGATCGTAGCGTCCTCCAGCCGCCAGGATATCAGGAACAGTTCGTTTCCGTCTCCTGAGGAACGCCACAAACTGGAAAATGACGCCGCAGTGATGCTGGACCTTATAAACCAAACCCAGATTCACCACAACCTGCAAAACACACACAACAAACGCTACTACAGCTGTTCTATTTATGTGCAAAACCGTAATATGGCATTAATCATTAGTGAATAAAGCAGCGTTTCCATCCAATGAGAAACAAAAGAGGAGAAAGTCATCAGTTCCTGCTAAACCTGCACAAATATCACTGAGAGAAGTGTAGTGTAATGCACTGTTGGGATTCTCCACTGTGGTGTTTGTTCTCCTCTAATAAATGAGCTGCGCCTCAGAAGATGAAGACGAAACGCAATGAACACGGTGCATGCGGTGGCTTTTGGAGGCGTGAGACGGGAGGCAGACAGATGCTCAAGACAGTTCTGGAGGGAATAATAATAGAAGAAGAATAATACTGAAGCACTGTGATGACGGACTGACGGACGGCTGAGGCCTTTTACAATCAGCACAACAACATTTCAGATCTGCAACAATGGAAAACTGGAAACATGGAAAGCTGTAAACCAACATTAATGACGCAAAGACCCTCAAACACACATTTATATCTGAGAGAAAACTACAGCACTGAAGCGCAGATACTGATGAAGCGCACACTTAACTCTATGTTTATTAGGGGTGTCAAAATTAATTGTTTCTTCGATGCATCGCGATGCAGATGCGGACAATTCGATATCGGTTCAGTAATAGATCATAACCGGTTATTACGTACTGACGTCATTTATCTCATATGCGCTATGTCGCGGTGGAATACTATGGCGAAGGCGAGTAAATAAAACGCTCCTAACTACTTAAAAATCAGATAATTGTGCACAATTCACTGCTTGTGAGTTTGCTGGACAGTCTTTCACTGACACTGAAGAAGGTACAGCACGAGCCGCTATTTCACTACTAGGGAGAAATGCTTTGGACATTTGACCCGCTGGCGTGTTCGTGAGGTAACTTTTCCTCTCCTCTTGGCTGTTAAAGCCATACTTGTGGATCCAGACACGAGCGTCCCTGTGGAGCGAGTTTTCTCCACTGCATCTATTACGGATGTAATACCTGTGTATTATGCGCATATAGACTGTTACCGCGGCTGCTCTTCCCGCGTCACTCATCGGTGCATAGCGCTTTCATTTTTAAAGTCAATCGCAGCCCTTTCTGTTGAGCGGGTGAACACAATGACCAATCATGAAAAAAAAAGCAAGCGGGATAATATTATAATATTTACATTAGTTTATTTGCTATAATGCTCATGTTGTCCTCTGTGCATGTATTGGAGTTTTGTCTAAAACATTCAAAAAGAGTGTTTTCTTTGAGCAAGTAAAATTAAAGGTACAGTTCATATATCTGACTGCTTGTATTAAAGGACAAAATTGTATTACAAATAATATATAAATATTAATATATTTATTTATTTTAATACCATTTTTTTCTTGTGTTGTGAAGAAAAAATCTAATTGTGTATGGAAAGCATCGTCAATGTACCGTGATGCACCGAGATAATGAATTGAACCGAATCCATGGCATGATAATCGTAACTGAACGGAACCGTGAGACCAGTGTAGGTTCACTAATGTAGGTTCACAGTGTAGGTTCGCCTCTAATGTTTATGTGCATTTATTCTCATCAAATAAAGTTAATCCTACTCAATTGTGTGCAATGGTTTTTAATGCGCATTTTCAAGATTTATGGGTTTCCACTAAGAGGGTTTCATCAACTTAAATCTAAGACCTTTTAAAGACCATTATGAATGCAATTTCAGACTTAAACACTAAGGGTTGTTTCTTATGGACAAGTTGAAAAATATTTACTTGCCCGAATAAAATTCTAATTTAGTTATGTCTTAGCCATATATTGTAAATAAGTCAAACGTTTTAGTTTTAAAACAGACCAGCTCAGTGTCCTCAACATATATGGTGCATAAATACATAGACTTTTAAACTAATATTTTTGTTAGAAAGATAATTAAACCACATTGGTAAATAGAATTATTTAATGCAACTTTCGTTAAACCTTTTTTTTGGTCAGATTAATTGCTGCTTGTACCGATTAGCTAGCTTTTATATGGACATAGGACAATTAAGACCTGTTTAAAATGACTTAAGACCTACAACACAATATTTCAGTGAATTTAAGACTTTTTAAGACCCAACAAACACCCTGATTAGGCATTTATTATGCGATTATTCCAAAATGTACATAAAATAGGTGGATGGAAACGTAGCTAGTGACGCTCAGCACATATCAGGCTTAATCCATCACCTGCAGCTTCAGGGTCAGTTTCTTCAGCAGGCTGAGCAGCTCCTCAAGATCCTTCAGGGCCTGTTTGGCCATCTGAGAAACAGCCGAGCTCTTCTGTTCGGTCAGAGAGTTTATGAGCGGCAGCAGCTTCTGCAAACCACCCTTCTGCTCGATGAATTTATATAGCGTCTGCATCTGAACACACACATCAACACATCAGCTACACCTGAGCAACAATATTCATAAAAACAAAAGACGCTCACAGTACTATAAATACAAATTTCAGAACTTTGTGGTTCCCCAGTTTATATTGAAGGCAAAAACAATTATGGCACCTAAATGCTTTCTTTGGTTATTAAAGGTGTTTTCTGTCACTACTTGTTCTATATTAATGCCTTCAGTGTAAAGCTGCACAATTACTCATTAAAAGATCGGGATCTCAATTCAAACACCCACGCAACATAAATGATGATGATTTGCGTGTGTTAATTAATCCTTCATAGCGCTGCATTCAAATCTGATCGAGATTTAGTTTTTACCCTTTTGTTTTTAACCCTTTTTTTGGGTTACAAAAAGTAAAATAATTATATAACACAGAAGAACTGAGATTACACCACTAGGATGTAGTGTCCGTCACGTCACCTGTAGGTTTCTGAAGGATCTAAATGTAACTACATGTGGATGGAGCATCACTGTACTGACTGCACATCACTTCAGGGTAACTGAAAATGGGCAAATAGGCGGGGCGTAGGCGTTTTAGCCTTCAATATAAGCTAATTTTAGAGGAACCACAAAGTTCTGAAACTTTCCTTTATAGTACTATGAGCTCCTATATGTCAAAAGATCAATAATTTTTTGAGTTCCCATTTAATGCATTAAATATAACTGCCATTTATTATGAGTACAAATAAATGCAGGATATTATGATAATTATACAGTATATGTATATATATTCTTTTCATTATTGCAATAACAACAAAGCACTTACAGTATGTATAAATTAAAAAAAAAAACTAGTATTTTCCTGATACTTTATATATTTTACTGATATACAATCACGCATGAAATTATTCATACCCCTTTTTCACAATGAGGTCTCTTGTACATCCTTTTATTATCATTTGGGACAAGCCTGTGTCATTTCCGGTGCAAAAAAAAGTTGCTGGTTGAATAAAAGTAACTTTGTCACAATTTGCCAGGGGTATGAATAATTTCAGGCTTCACTGTATATGAATATATTCACTAATGTTCAAGATAACTGTAGTAGACAGAGGAGTCTGTGTTACAAGTTGTTTTCTGAGAGTAAAATACATTGAAATGTCCTGATTGACCAATCAGAATCAAGTATTCCAGAGAGCTATGTAATAAAATGCATTAAAGAGAACCTATTCTGCCCCTTTTTGCAAGATGTAAAATGTGTCTCTGCTGTCTTTAGAGTGTGTAGTGAAGTTTCAGCTCAAAGTAATGTTTGTTTATCCTAACTGTGGCGTTTTGGTGACTGCCGCTTTAAATTCAAATGAGATTGTGCTCTTTTCAGAAGAGGGCGGAGCTACAGACGGCTGTGCGTCACCATAGCGACAGATGTAAAACAGCACTGTGTGTGTTATGAGTGCTGGTCAGGTGTGCATGTTTGCTTCAGTGTGAGTGTGTGCTTGATGCTTCTGTCAGTCTATGGAGACTCCTGTCGCTGTTCATCTAAAACTCCACATCTATAATCCTCTTAGTCTATGCTGACATTATCTTCAGCATCTCAAACACTCTAATGGCTAATGGACAGTCGGCTGCTTCTCACTCAGGGCTGCTGTTTATGCTAATGAGGGAGAGATGGGCACTAGTGGGCGGGGCTTTCCCCCTCTGATGACACGTACAAAGGGTGAATGTCAATCAAAGTGTTTCTGCATCAAGTCTGATTATAACAAATACAATTCATTCATGTTTATCGTTAGAAGGCTGGATATACTCACACACTGCTGATACACACACTACACACAAACCCCTTATAGAAGTGAGTTTTGCATAATAGGTGAGCTTTAAGACACATGTCTGTAAGTGAGTGACTTACGCTGTTGTTGGACAGGGACAGGTTACAGAACTTGGCCTCCACTTCCCGCTTGGTCAGTTTCTCACTCTGTGTTTGTGGAGGTGAAGAAGGGACACAGTTACAGAAGAGCTTATGTTGCTGACACACACACACACACACACACACACACACACACACACACACACACAAATACATATACACACATATATAGACAGACATACAGACACAAACTCTCTCTCTCTTTCACCCACACACACACACACTTTCAACTCTAAAACAACATTATGCATTAAATGAAGCATATAGCATCATCTTTGCATATAGTATAGTCTTTTAATTCCATCCCTGCACAAGTGTGTGTGTGTGTGTGTGTGTGT
>CAIGQV010017386.1:32269922-32293058 GCA_903798115.1 Danio jaintianensis
TGTTTTTTGTCCTGTCTCTGTAATTCTGTTGCACTGTAGAAGCTCTGTCACCAAAACAAATTCCTCGTATGTGTGAACATACCTGGCAATAAAGCTCTTTTTGATTCTGATTATTATGTAGTCAACTTTAATATTTATATATATATATATATATAAAGTAGATGAGTGAAATATGTGAGTGAAATATGTGAAATATTTGAAAAAGAAGCATTTGATTCAATGAACCAGTTCAAAAGACTCAAAGTGATTCATTAGATTCAATAATCAGAGGCCTGTTGCACAAAGCTGGTTTGGGTTTTTACCCTGGTAAATTCGAGTTAACTTTGAACAAACTCAGTTTTGTTGCTTAAGAAGGCGACTGTGAAGATGATCTGTTAAACAGCACTTGGGAAATATATATTTTAAAAAGAATAGAAAATTTACAGGAGGGCGAATAATGTTGTATCTGTATGAATCTGATCTCAAACCCAAGTTTTGATTGGCTCACCGTGTCGTCTGAAGATCCTGGTGACTGTTTCATACACGTACTGCTGCAGTTTAGCAGAGGCCAGGTGAAAACTGCCCTGCAGAAAAACACAAGCAGATCAGTCAGAAAACATGAGGAGAAATAACACACACACACAGCGCCTCCTGCTGGAGCTCATCTACACACACAACTGCTGGAAAACAGATCACTTTTAACAAAGATCACCACCCAATTCTGGACTCACGTTCTCTTTTATTCATTTATTTATTGATTTATTTTATTGCATATTTTTAGTGTTTTCATTCATTTAAAAACTACACTTGAGTATTTTCTTTTACAATCACATGTACAATTTGGGTCTCATTTTAAGATTTACCACTGCCTTTGTAAAGAAATAAATGTAGTCAAAAGTTTCACTATTATTCAGATATAGAGATTTAACAGATTAATCAATGAATTAATAAATGACAATGATCAAAAAAAACTACCACAACTATTAAAAAAAGATAGAATGGCATAATTTTCACAACAACCAGCTAACATTAACAACAGTAGTGTTGCATGCACTGTCTAAACATTTCATTTAAATATAAATATATATATATTTTGCATATATTTACAGTATTTAAATAATTTCTGTCTCGTTTCCAGCCATTAATAAAAAAAATCTTATTATTACAATGCAATATTCATTCGACTTAGTCCCTTTATTCATCAGGGGTCACCACAGCGGAAAGAACTACCAACTTATCCAGCATATGTTTTACACAGCGGATGCCCTTCCAGCTGCAACCCATCACTGGGAAACACCCATACACACTCATTCACACACATACACTACGGACAATTTAGCTTACCCAATTCCCCTATAGCGCATGTGTTTGGACTGTGGGGGAAACCGGAGCACCTGGAGGAAACCCACGCCAACACGGGGAGAACATGCAAACTCCACACAGAAACGCCAACTGACCCAGCCGGGACTCGAACCAGCAACCTTCTTGCTGTGAGGCCACAGTGCTAACCGCTGAGCCACCGTGCCCTCTTAATGCAATATTGTACTGTGAAATAACTAATATAAGTGCACACACACTAAAACATTATCAAATAATTAAATAATTGACAAAATAAATATAGTATTTATTAAATTAAATAATAGTAATATTTTAATTAGTGTCATAGCACGATCGCCTCACAGCAAGAAGGTCGCTGGTTTGAGTCTCGGCTGGGTCAGTTGGTGTTCCTGTGTGGAGTTTGCATGTTCTCCCCGTGTTGGCGTGGGTTTCCTCCGGGTGCTCCGGTTTCGACCACAGTCCAAACACATGCGCTATAGGTGAATTGGGTAAGCTAAATTGTCTGTAGTGTATGTGTGTGAATGAGTGTGTATGGGTGTTTCCCAGTGATGGGTTGCTGCTGGAAGGGCATCCGCTGTGTAAAACATATGCTGGATAAGTTGGCGGTTCATTCCGCTGTGGCGACCCCTGATTAATAAAGGGACTAAGCCGAAAAGAAAATGAATGAATGAATGAATAATTAGTGTCATATAACTAAATACTAAAAAAAACAACAACTAAATATTGTGATTTATTTGTTTTATTAATAATAAATGATGTACATATAAACAATAAGTGCAGAACCTCAAACATTTTTCTATGTAAATAAAAGCCTTTAATTTGACTAAACTGATACATATTGTGACTACAAACGATTTCTTTGTATTTTCCATGACATATCATATGCCAATATACTATACTGAATAAATGAAACCATCAGCACACAGTTTATAACTACTGCTAATGAGGTCCCGTGAAGTGCTTTGAAGTGTGCATTTTTTATGCTAGTTTTTACGTAATCTCAACTGAAACATGAAGAGAGGGCAGGGCATACAGTAGCTCCTCCCTTTTCATTAAAACAGCCAATAGCGTTTAGTTTTCTCACAGCTCTGCCAGTGACAGCGGTTGAGCTCAAGCGCATCAAATGAACAGCCAATGAGAAGGAGGCAGGGCATGTCAGACATTAGAGAGCATTTGATTGGTCAAAAGATTCGTTGAGAAACTGACATATGAGAAGACGACAAAAAAATCGTGGATCCATCTAGGTGGAAGCGACAAACTCATAGCTTTACATGTTTATTTGAGTTTTATATCATCTAAATGTGAATTTTGTTCGGAGTACACTAGATTATAGATACTAACATACGGAAACTAACATCTAAAATACTTCAATCACAAGGACTTCAATGCTAGTGTCTGATGAGTGCTAATGCTAGTGTCTGCCAAGAGTTATGCTGTATCCCAATTCGCATACTATACGTCCTAAATAGTACTGGAAAATAGCATTAGTGTGTCCCAAACCATAGTATGTTGAAAAGATTAGGCCAAAGGTTCCCGGATGCTCTACTATTTCCGGTAGAAATGTGAAGTGTAGAAGCATCTGTACTCTAACCACTAATATTACCCACTATGTACTGTGGGCTGAGAACTACAAACTCGGCTAAAAAGTGTAAACTGACTACAAACATGGCAGACGTGCGATACCAACCGTCAAGTAGAAAGGCTTCGGTAAAGTTGTTTGAATGACTATTAATTAATATCTAGCCAACTGGAACATATTTAAATCACATTGTATGTATTATATTTCATCTGCAACAACAATGTGAACTTCTATAAAGACATGTTTGGAGATTAACTTCTGAATGCAGAATTATCCAAACACCCGAGGAGATTTCTGTGTGACAGACTCCGGAATGGCAGATTAACCTGCTGCTGCTGCTGCTCAGTCTACAGTATAGGTAATTAAATATGGCAGAAATGTGGATGATGTGTAGAGATGATTGACAGGTCTCGTAACTAAGCAATATAACAGTCTGTTAATGAGGAAGTAGTTTGCCCCAAAGTTTGCACTCTCTTCTGTCACACACTCAAAAGTATGGACTCTTTCTTCACAATAAAGTCCATATTTTTAGGACGTTGTATAAGTATGTGAATTGTGACGCAGCATTAGCCAGTGCTGAGTGCTAGCAGTGAGTGCTCCACCTTGTGTATGTCGGTGTCGTATGTGTAGTCGGTGACGGGGGAGATGTTCTGGGAGAACAGCTGGTTCACCATGGTCCGGTAGGCTTTCCCGTTGACGTTCGCCATAGTGTGCTGGAGCACCTCGTGCAGCTCCGACTCCTCCATCTGCGGCGGCGGGAGCAGATCACTCTTCAGCAGCTCCACCGCCGTCGGACGCAGAGCTGGGTCATGGTTCAGCAGCCAATCAATCACCTTCCTCTGCAGTCACACAGGAATCATGGGTAATGTGAGGATGGAGGTGAACCACAACACCACTGCTTCATTATATATACAGTTAAAGTCAGAATTATTCACCCTCCAGTGAATTTCTCTTTCTTTGTCAAATATTTCCCAAATGATGTTGAACAGATTCAGGAAATTTTCACAGTATTTCCTATAATATTTTTTCTTCTGGAGAAAGTTTTATTTGTTTTATTTCGGCTGGAATAAAAGCAGTTCTTAATTGTTTTAAAGCCATTTTAAGGTCAATATTATTCACCCCCTTCAGCAATATTTGTTTTGGATTGTCTCCAGAACAAACCACTCTTATACAATAGCTCTGTTTCCATCCAAAGATGCGAATAAAATTTATGTGCAAAACTGGAATAAAGCAGCGCTTCCATCTAAGGAGTCAAAGAGAACAAAATCACCACTTCCTGATTAACTGGCGCCAAATATCAACAGTAAAAACAGAAGGTGAGGTAGAAGAAGCTGCGTGAATCTTTTCTTTATTTAATAAATGACTTGCGCCTTAGAAGACTATGCCGACATGCAATGAACACATGGTGGCATCTGACGCAGAGCGCAGACACACTTGACAGTCCTGGAGGTAATTTAATAATATAATAACACTAATACTAAAATGGTTAAGGCGTTTTAGAATGACCAAAACATGCAAAAAAAAAAAATTTATTTCAAAAGGAAAACCTGATTATTTTGCTTCCCCATTGGCAGATTACTTTGCTTGTTTTAATTAAAAACTCGCTTAATTTTGGCATATTATTTCTGAATACAAGGCAATATGCTTTGCTTCTCTAGAAAATGCTTCTTGATTTAAAGGTGCAGTAGGTGATCTGCCAAAATGCTAACTGGTTAGCATAACATCTTTGAAACACAGTCCCTCCCCTACCGTCCAAAGCCACGTCTCCTGAAAT
This sequence comes from Danio jaintianensis, assembly GCA_903798115.1. NCBI lineage: Eukaryota > Metazoa > Chordata > Actinopteri > Cypriniformes > Danionidae > Danio > Danio jaintianensis. Next base: position 32,274,593 of record CAIGQV010017386.1, read on the forward strand.
CACGACCGTAAAGATGACAGAGACCCACTAGATCATGTCATTCTCCAGTTAGAAAACTTTACAGTACTTTATAATGCTACAATTCCCAATGAGAAACTGTATTATATCGAGCACGCTTCAGTTGTGTAGCAGCAGAACTCGTCATAATGTGCAATATTTCATGCATGCAAGGATCTGGTCTCACTCTCTCACACACTGTCCTAAAGCCACTACTGTATGCTTAGTGTTGCCGGCGGCGTGCAGGAATTACACTTATTACTAAGCCACACTTACATGCTGTTTCAGACTGAATATTCAGAGTAACATGGTGAACAATATAGGGAGCGTCACAGGCTGTCATTGATCATAATGAACCAATGTGAATATAAAACCTCAGTAAAGCAGACGGCGGAATAGCGCTATTTACTGATGTTTTGTGTTAAACTAAATAAAAATCTACATTATCGATGCTGTAAAAGGACCTTATGAAACTGAAAACAGTCCCATCAATCTTTCACCAGGAGATTTCAGTGTCTGATCAACACTTCTGTGCAGATAACCCATTCATAACAACACAATCTACATCAGCTCTGCGTGACTGAAAGAGTTTAACACAGAACATTACCTGTCTAACAGAAATACTTCAGCCATGGTGTCGTTCTTGGTAACTCCAATTAACTCCAATATTGAGTCAGGATTTTAAAGTGTTGATTCAAATCTACATTTGCTGACAGACAGTTTGGGCCACTTATCAGAAATATGTGAATTATCGGCCCGACAATATTTAATTGGATGAACATTTTTTTGTCTTATGCCTCACCCAAAATATACAAATACATATAAATACATTTAGATCATTTACTTTAATCATTACTATTGGAATGTGAAGAGACTTTCGACCAGCACAACAACACATGTTTCTGAACACAATCACCTACTGCGCCTTTAAGAATCATTAGATATTTGGGCTAGAAACAAGACAAAAAACATTTTTGCAGTGTAATTCTGGTACATTTCTGTATTAATAATGTGCTTTGTCCCTGTCAAATAACCACTAAAACTGTGGTTATACATGCAATGCACCAAATAAATGGCAACACTACTATAAGGTTGAAAAGTTATTGTAGATAAACTGACAAATAAAAGATAAAAACCGTGTGCGTCACCTGCGTTCCACTCTCATACTTGCAGAAATCTTCAGGGAAATTAATCGACTCCTGCAGGTCAAACAGAAAGATCATTTCAATACATCCCTAATTTTTATCATGTGTATGTTTGTTCTGAGTCACAGAATGAGGAATAATAAACAGATGACAGTGGGATGTGTTTGATGAAACTCACTTTCCTAAGTTGACTGAGCACAAATATCCGCTCTGATGCGGTGCTCATGGGTCTGTAGGACATCTCGAACAAGATGATGCCCAGACTGAACAGATCCACTTTCTGCACACACACACAGAAAGAGAGAGAGAGAGAGAGAGAGAGAGAGAGAGAGAGAGAGTCAGACAGTAGCTATATCAGTCCGTCATCACAGTGCTTCAGAATTATTCTTCTTCTATTATTATTCCCTCCAGAACTGTCTTGAGCATCTGTCTGCGCTCCCGTCTCACGTCTCCAGAAAGCCACCGCGTTCATTGCGTTTGGTCTTCGTCTTCTGAGGCGCAGCTCATTTATTAGAGGAGAACAAACACCACAGTGGAGAATCCCAACAGTGCAGCAAACTACACCTCTCAGTGATATCTGATGAGGAGTTTATTCTCTTTTGTTTCTCGTTGACTGGAAACGCTGCTTTATTCACTAATGATTAATGCCATATTCTAGTTGAGCATAAGTCTAATCCACATCTTATGATGAAAACACAGCTAATGAGCAGAGGCACATATAAAGACAGTTTTCCTATAAATGTCTCATAAATACCTGGTTATATGTGGCTTTAGTGTTTCCTTGAACTTCTGGACCGACATAAAGAGCCGTTCCCACCATACCAGTCATGTTATCTGTGGAGAAACACAATAACATGAGCATAGCCCTAAAATAAAGGTTTTTATAAACAAAATGGCTGACAAATATATTTAATATTTAAGTAATAATTCACACCATTTCCTACTGATTTATTACATGCCTATTATTATATATAATAAGATATTAACTTAACTTAAGATCTTATATTACACCCCTAATCATCCCTTAAACCTAGACCCAACTACTACCTTAATAACTATTAATAAGCAGCTAATTATTATTATTTATTGAGCTAAACATCTTAGTTAATGGTTTGTGAATTAAAATAAAGTGTGAGCAATATTTCTATGTTTTAGGGTTTTTCTTTCTTCAAGGAGCACATGCTTTTAATTTGAGAAGAGGACAAATAGGCATATATATATATATATATATATATATTTTTTTTTTTCTCAATAAAGGGATGCAAATGTAGATTTATAAACACAAATAAATTATTTTAGGACATCTCCAACACAGGATAATACATCTTATAATTAAACATATTTAAATATACACAGGCTTTATTTATCAAAGTTGCTATTTTTTATTTGTTCAAATTCTGAGCTAATAGAAAAAACTAAAAATAAAGATCCTCACAATATAAAGTACTTATTGTTACTATTATTATTATTAGTATTTATTTATTCGTTTTTAATCAGCATATGGTGCTCTGGGATAGTTTTAAGATTAGTTATATTTAAATTAGTTAGTATTTTTTATTATTATTGTATATTATTATTATAGTACATGATCATTTTTGTAATTAGTTGTATACAGAACTATTATTTTACAGAATAGATTTTTTACTAGAATTTAAGATTTCACATTTATTCTTTACTTTTAAAATGACCTGCGGGCACCTTTTCAACACATTCTACCAAAATAACTTTAAAGGGGTGGTCCGGAATGTATTTTTAAGGCTTGGTTGTGTTTATAAGATGCAAAGCAGTGTGTGCTCATGCTTCACTTGTAGAAAATCAGGTTATGTTTTCATATATCTTACTTTGATTATATACAGCTACTCTGCTAACATGAAAACCACTGTCATATTTCCTAGTTCCTCTGAAAGGCCCGCCCTCAAGAGGCTCTGATTGGTCAGCTAACATAATGTGCTGTGATTCACGGATCGGCTCTGCATCACCACGACACGCCCCTACAAGCATGCGCTTTTGCGCTGTGTAAACAGTCAGTCAGAGCAGCTGTTAGCAGCGTTAACTGCTTAAATCAGACAGAAAAAGAAGAGCACACGTCCTGTTGTTTACATCCTTGTTTACGTCCTCGCTACAACATACTGTTAACGCTAGAAACTGTGTCTGTAGTAGATCAATTTTATCAAATAAAAACACTTACAGGTTGTGGCTCACAGTCCACAGCTTCGTCTGTTTGAGGAGTTTTTATCCGAATCCAGCACTGAACTGGGAGAGATTCTGGAAGTTGTCCTTTGTCAAACGCAACTATATATTTATTATAATTCTCTGGAACATAATTAAATTAAACTGTAAGCACTTCTCTCTGTGTGTCGTGTCCTTTGGAAGCCCAAATACAGAAGCAGAAGAAGCTCTGTGGAAATAGCAGCGTTTGGACGGCATTTTAGCTTTCTCTGCTATAACATTACAGCGCTTCTGGCCACGCCCCTTCGCTACGCAGGGTGTATGCGCGTGGTGAATGCACGTAACCGGAAACGTTTGTGATCTCATCAGCCCGGATGGATTTTTTTTGTAGTCTCCAAATTCGTTGGCTGTGGACTTTGCTAAGCTAACTCTGTAAAAGCCAATGTCTCCCTTTGCATTAAACTTTGAGCATCTCACATTCAGAGATGTTGTTTATGTTCACACAGCTGCATTACACATCAACTAAAGTTTAACATATGATATCGTAGTGGACCACCCCTTTAATAGTTTGCAGTTATTTTAGGTGCAAAAACGACCACTGAAATGTTTGCTTTATTTGCATTTGGAGAAGTCAGATATGATGAGAAGGAAACCCAAAGTTGCTCAGGTGTTTGTACCTGTGGGATCTGGTTTTGGGACAAATCCTGAGCTGCTTTCGTCCACTTCCAGCTTACCTGCAGCCTGAAAAACACAAGAAACTCCTCAAAAACTACAATGACTTGAGTTTGATGCACGCACACAACAGCACAAGCTCTCGTTCACACTTTTAAAAACATAAGTAAATCAAATACACTTTAATAAAGTATGCACATATTTCTTTCATGCAGCAAAAGCTAGTACTTTTTATTCATTCATTTATTTTATTTTCGGCTTAGTCCCTTTGTTAATCAGGGGTCGCCACAGTGGAATGAACCGCCAACTTATCCAGCATACGTTTTACGTAGCAAATGCCCTTCCAGCTGCAACCCATCACTGGGAAACACTCATACACACCCATTCACACACACACACACACACACACACACACACATACACTACGGACAATTTAGCTTACCCAATTCACCTATACCACATGTGTACAATGCTCAGCATTAATGAGTTAAAAAATTTATATTTATATTAATTTCTCAGTGAAAATAGACAAGAATTTTGGCGCATTTATAACCATTTATAACCAGTTTGTGCACCTAACATCTTTAGAAATAGAAAGATAATACATTTAAATTAAAATAAATTATAAACTACAAATACATTTGATATTTCTCTGTACTGTTTATTAAAATTGTATACAATTTTAACATATCAATTTGTGTGTAGTCATTTCTGGACTGTGATCTTCAGGTGTTTTTGTTAGATTAGTTGATCGGTTTTGTCTTTGGTATACTGACTAATCTAATGTACATGCACAGATATATTACTGTACAGCATCCTGGAGGAAATATGAATGTAAAAGAGAGATCTGTGAGGGGTGTGCTCATTTATGCTCAGCACTGTATATGTGAAAGTGTTAACCACTATTATCAATCCTGTACATACTGCACCTTTAACACCCAAATGACTTTATTAACACTGGTCACACTAATATAGTATTACAATTCAGTCCAACGATATGATGCTTATAATAACTATATCTGGCAACATAGCAGAGCACAATTTAAAGTCCACATAAACCAGAATCTGCGACCATTTTTGGGGGTTATTTTTTGAATTGTGATTCAGTTCCTATAGAAACAGAATATTAAATGAGGAAAAGTGGGCGTGGCTTGTTTTTTTCTACTGAGAACTGATTGGATGCAGTAAAGTAGGCGTTTCATTCAGAAAGATGGTGAAAAGGGTTTGGGGAGAGTTATTACAACCTAACAGACTCCTCCTCCTCCTCACCATTTCTGTTTGATGTCAAAACTGACAGCTGGAGGGGCGTGGTTAAGTGTGTTAGCGCCTGTCAGGACACTGGCTTGATCTTTCTCTTTTTCTCTCTCTCCCTCCTTGTCATTCTTGCAGCGTGCACTCAGCTGATCGCTATTACTGATCAGCGCGCACATGGCTCGCCACACCTGTTACCTGTCTCCTCTAATTTCCTGACTATTTAAGCTCTCCTTTATCCACTTTCTAGTCGCTAGTGTGTCCTGTCGCCATTCAGGCTATCTTGCTATTCGCTGTGTTGTATTGATTCCTTGATTCCTGTCATTGTCATTCATTGCTTCATGATTCTGTTTTTCTCTCTGCCCAGTTTTTGCTCGGTTGCCTGTGATTTTTCTTTGTTTTCTATAGGATTCATCCCGGACAACCACCTACCTTCGACTTCGCCTGTCTGACCCTGAGCTTGTCTGTCCTTCGTTGTCCCATTTGCCTCCCGATCGATGCCCGCCTGCCTGACTTCTCTCACGCCTGCCGATTTGGATACTGGTTGCTTTGTTGCCTTTCGCTCCCGCCGAGCGATCACATCATTATCACTTGAGTCACGAGCCTCGGCTCGTCGTTATTTTGAACAGTTAATAAAATACTTTGTTTTGACAGCATTTGCGATTGGGTCCTTCTCTCTGGGTGTGACAACGCCCAATAACTCAGACAGACCTAATCTGAGGATTTAACTGAAGTGCGTTTTCAGATTTTAATTCTAGATTACAAGGGCAAACTGTTTTATTTTTCTTAATGACATGCACAGATGAATTGTTCAGCACAAAACCAGCAATGTGAGCGAACAGAATCAATATGGTTAGTTTGGTTTTTTATGTGGACTTTAAGCTGTAAATCTAGTGTCCTGTACACATGCAGTACCACATTAGCTGGATGATCGGTGGCCAGGCCGAAGTCTCCGATCTTCACATGATCCTGAGAGTCCAGGAAGATGTTGACCGGCTTCAGGTCTCTGTGGATCATCCCCTGCGAGGACAGACACAGATAATGTTTAGGAGGTTTGATTAGGGTTGTGCAATTAAATAAAATTCATTTTTTTATTTCAGCCTCAAGCAATTATGAAATCACAATAAATGGAAAAAACATTTTTTGCATCATATCCCAGCCACTTTCCAGCAGCCAGATTCCAGATTAATTCCTCCACAAAGCACAATTTAATGTAGAAATCAGAAAAATCATTTTGTAGCATGAAACATGTGTCATTTATTGAAGTTTATTGGATTTATTTGTGTTTTTAAAAGCATTAAAAAAAGAGCTTGTGTTGTTGTATGCGCTCAGCCTCAAAGATGAGCAGAACACACACACATACTTGTACTCATGGTTTACAGGGACACTCCATAGGTGTAATGTATTTTATACAGTAAAAAATGCTTATGATATAACCTTACTCCACCCCTACCCCTAAACCCAACCCTCACAGTAAACCTGTGGCAAAATTTGAAAATCAAAAGACTTCGTTAAATATGATTTTTAAGCGTTTTGAATTAGAGGGACACGAGGTATGACCCTGTAAACCACCTTAATAGAGTACAACTAAGTCATACCCATGTCATTATACAACTTTGTGTCCCTATAAACCACATATACTTGTACACACACACACACACACACACACACACACACACGTAAAGTTATCTTTTAGCCCTAGCTGCACATAAATAATCAAATACATTTAAACAAAACTGTTTTATTGAACAGTTATATCCATTAAAATAAGAGTTTGCTCACCAAACATCTTTCAAAATAGAAAGGTAATATATTCAAAATCAAACCATTGCTAAAACCATTACTTTCCCCAACGAATTACTTTGTGTGTAGAAGTTGCTGGACTGTGATCTTCAGTGTTTTTGTTAGATTAGCTCATCAGTTTGTAGTACTGACAAATCTAATGTACATGCACACATATATTACTGTAAAGCATCCTGGAGAAAAATGAATGTAAAAGAGAGATCTGTGAGCTCATTCGCGCTCAGCACTGTATAGATATATATAAATACATGGCCTAATGATAATCATTTTAATTAAGTGTAATTACATTTTAGACCAAAATGATCCTAATTCAGATTTTTTCTAGGTTGTTTTTGTGCTCACCTGTTCATGTATGTATGACAGTCCGTCCAGGATCTCCCTGAAGAGCCTCCAGAGGCGACTGCTGTCCTCAAACAGACCCTGATCAATGGTGTCTCTTAAAGTGCTTTTCTCACAGTATTCCATCTGAGGACGCAGAAAAGCACAATCACATCGAATTAATTCATTAAAACTCACTTCATTTTGGCATATTATTTCTAAAAAAAAAACAAGACAACATGTTAAATAAAACAAAAGTGATTGTGTAAAAAAAGTGTAAGTTTATGAAAATAAAATAAAAACATTGCAATTACATAAAATTAGCATTTTTCAAAAGCTGTTTTACCCTCAAGCTGACCGAAAATTAAAGCTAAATACTTAAACCAATGATATTGCAGATGTGAACGCACCTGTATGTACAGGTAATGAGCGATGAGCAGCGGTTTCTCTGAGTCTGTGCTGTCTGACGGATCTGCTGCTTTCCTTCTGCTGGGCTCTTGCTGAGGAGAAAACAACAGATGATGATGATGATGATGAAGATGAACCTGTTATACTGTTATATCTCCTTCATGCCTTCTGTCATAATCATTGATAGTTTAGACTCATCCAGTAAAGCGTCTTCTACTTTAATTACACAAAACCTCCATCTTCAGCCTGTGCTTCAAATGTATTTTAGAAAGTAACAAACAATATATCTGACATGTAAACAATTGACATGTAATATTTATATAGATGTACACTTACTGGACTTACATTCATCCAGCCATCTATCTATCTATCCATTCATCCATCCATCCAACCAACCAATCATCCATCCATCCATCCATTGATCTATCCATTTATCCATCTATCTATCTATCTATCCATCCATCCATCCATCCATCCATCCATCCATCCATCAATGTAAACAATTAACATGTAATATTTATAGATGAACACTTACAGGACTTACATCCATCCATCCATCCAATCATCCATCCAATCATCCATCTACCCATCCATTTATCTGTCAGTCCATCCATTCATCCATCTATCATCCATTCATTCATTCATCCATCTATCTATCTATCCATCCACCCATCCATTAATCCAACCATTGATCCACCCATCCATCCACCAATCCATCCATCTATGTGTCCATTGATATATTTATCCATCCATCCATTCACCAATCGATCTATTCATCTATCCGTCCATTCATCCATCCATCCATCCATCCAACAATGTAAATGTGGAGAGGTGAGCATGATCGAACACCCAATGAGGGGGGAGAGCATGCTCAGAGCCTGGCGGCTAGTCAGCGGGCCAATCAGAAATAATTAATAACACCTGTTTATTCTACTGATTGGACCGGAGAGACACCCTTCTTAAGGAGAAGAAAAGGAGCAGCCGGGAGAAGAGAGACCAAACACACACACACACACAGCTACGCGTGTTGTGCAATTTTTAAAAAATAAAGAAATTTACTTACCTGCATCGCCAACCCTGTCTTCTTCTTCCCACAACAACAAACTATATTACAGTGGTGCCGAAACCCAGGATGAAGAAGAAACTTCGCTGCTAGAATGGTTTCTCCGTCGACTAGTCCATTTGCGGAAGTCATCCAGGCGCTCGCGGTTCTCCACAGAGAACAACATCACGCGCTGGTGGAGCTGAAGAAAGATCTACAACAACGTTTTCAAATCCTCATGGAGGCCCAGCGGGAGGACCGCGAGCTAATCCGGAGTCTGCTGGCTCAGGAGATCCGGCCCGCTCCGACATCTGCCGCCCACCCTCCCGTCACTTTACAGAAAATGGCGCCGGAGGACGACCCGGAAGTGTTCCTCGATCTCTTCGAGAGAATGGCGGAGGCGTGTGGCTGGCCGCGGGCCGAGTGGCCGGTACGAGTCATCCCGCTGCTGTCGGGCGGATCACTGGAAATGATGGAAAGCGGTCGGCCCTTCGTGTTCGCCCAGCAGCTCCATGACGCCTGCCGCAGATGGCTGGTCCAGGATGGCCGGGACATTTCCCAGGTGGTGGATGCCGTTGTGCTGGAGCAATTCATCTCCTGCCTCCCCTCCCAGACATCGGAGTGGGTCCAGTGCCACCGGCCAGACGACCTGGAGACGGCCATCCAGTTGGCGGAGGATCACTCTTTCTCTTCTCCCCCTCTTTCTCTGTCTCTCTATCTCCCCCGTCCTGTTCCCAGGCCCAGACCACGGAGACCGCCCACACCAGCACCCAGACGGCGGTGCAATGAGGCGGATCCGCACCAGGTCCCACTGAAGGGGGGCGCCTATCAGGACGGAGGGGTGGAGTTTCGCCCCTGGCTGCTTCTCAGACAGCACCAGGTCTCTCTCTGGTTCAATCGGTTGGTCTTGCTGGCCCCGGGGGTGTATAGGGAAGGTCTGGGCCGATGCATTAGCGCCGCGGGGACGAGGATAGCGCACCAAAAAGCTGCTCCGCGAAGGAGGTGAGTACGTTGATCCGCGTCCCTGCCACGCCAATCGTCGCCCCCGGTTGCGACGGGCTATACCGGATACCTGTGAGTATAAAAGGGGGTACATATCAAGCCTTGGTGGATTCGGGGTGTAACCAGACCTCCATCCACCAAAGCCTGCTTCAAGACCCAGCATTGGATACAAGCCGCACGGTAAGGGTGAGGTGTGTGCACGGTGATGTAATTTACTATCCGCTAACGGCTGTAGATATCCAATTCAGGGGTAAAAAGCATAGTGTCGAGGTAGCGGTTAACCCGCACCTCAAACACCCGCTAAATCTGGGAACCAATTGGCCTGGATTTAATAGATTATTAGTGGTCTTATGTGCGGGTGTTTCTTGGAAAAAGAAATCGCTGGATAAGGGGCGGGTCGCTCAGCTGGGGGAATCCCAAACGATGCCGTCACGCGCTGACTCAGGGGGAGGACTGGGAATTTCCCGGTGCAAAGACTTCCCCCTGGAGCAGTCGCGTGACGACACGCTGAGATATGCACTTGAAAGAGTGCAGGTCATTGATGGGCAAAACCTCCAGCCTGATCGGCCCCTCTCCTATCCATATTTCGCGATTATCAATGACAGGGTGTATCGAGTGACCCAAGACGCTCAGACAAAAGAAGATACAACCCAACTATTAGTACCAAAGAGCCGTCGGGAAATGCTTTTCCAGGCGGACCATTCTAATTCTTTGGCCGGACATTTAGGTCAGGCGGCCACACTAAATCGCCTCATGGCCCGATTTTTTTGGCCGGGCATTCACGGGCATGTCAGCAGGCGCGCTGCATGCCGTGACTGTCAGCTGGTAAACCCACCGGCCACCCCAAAAGCGCCACTGCGCCCTCTACCAGTTATGGAGATCCCCTTTGAGAGAATTGGTATGGATCTCATCGGGCCATTAGAGCGATCCGCACGCGGACACCGGTTAGCATTAGTCCTAGTGGATTATGCAACCCGGTACCCGGAAGCAGTAACTCTCCGTAACATCTCGGCAAAAAATGTTGCGGAAGCTCTGTTTCGTATAATCTCCTGAGTGGGAATCCCCAAAGAGATTCTCACTGACCAAGGCACCGCGTTCATGTCACGCACCATGCGCGAACTTTACGGATTGTTGGGCATTAAGTCGATTCGCACCAGCGTCTATCACCCACAAACAGATGGGCTGGTGGAACGATTTAATTGCATGCTTAAATCCATGATCCGTAAATTTGTTCACGAAGACACGAAAAATTGGGATAAGTGGTTGGAGCCCTTGTTATTCGCTGTGCGGGAGGTTCCGCAAGCCTCCACGGGGTTTTCCCCCTTCGAGCGACTCTACGGCAGACAGCCCCGCTGGGTTTTGGATGTCATTAGAAAAGCTTGGGAGGACGAGCCTTCAAGCAGCAAGAATGAAATTCAGTATATTCTGGACCTTAGAGCAAAACTACACACACTGGGGCGGCTCTCTACGGAGCATTTGCTTAAGGCCCAGAATGACCAACGCCAGCGATATGACAAGGGCACTAAATTTTCACAGGGAGATAAAGTCCTTGTACTGCTACCCACTTCCAGCTCTATATTACTCGTCAAGTGGCAAGGGCTGTTTGTGGTCAAACGACGAGTCAGCGATCTCGATTATGAGGTGGTTCATTCGGACAGGGCCGATTCACATCAGATACCACATATTGACGAGTTGCTCGACCGGTTAGGTGCTGCTCGATATTACTCAACATTGGATTTGACAAAGGGATATTGGCAGATCCCCTTAACTCCAATATCCCGCGAAAAAACCTTCACAACGCCATTTGGATAGCACCAATTTGTGACACTTCCGTTCGGGCTGTTCGGGGGACCGGTGACGTTTCAGCGTCTGATAGACAAAATACTCGCCCCTCACTCAGCATATGCCGCTGCTTATTTAGATGACATCAACATTTTCAGTAATGATTGGCAGCGGTATATGCAACATTTGAGGGCAGTATTGTCAGCGCTGAGACGGGCCGGGCTCAAGACCAACCCACGGAAGTGTGCAATTGGGCGAGTGGAGGTAAGGTATCTGGGCTTCCACTTGGGTCACGGGCAGGTGCAGCCCCAAATTGATAAGACTGCAGCTATTGCAACCTGTCCGAGACCTAAGACCAAAAAGGAGGTGAGTTTTTGGGACTGGCGGGATATTATAGGCGTTTTGTACCTAATTATTCGGCCCTCGTCAGCTCATTGACTGATCTCACTAAAAAGGAGGGACCAGATACCGTCCAATGGTCGGAGCCAGTGTCAACAGGCCTTCTCAAAGGTAAAATCTATACTTTGCGGGGGGCCGCTATTGCACGCTCCTGATTTTGCTCTCCCCTTTCTTTTACAGACGGATGCATCAGATCGGGGTCTGGGGGCAGTTCTCTCCCAGGAGGTGGCAGGAGTGGAACGGCCGGTGCTGTACATTAGCCGCAAACTCAGCAAGAGTGAGGCTAAGTACAGCACCATAGAGAAGGAATGTCTGGCGATATGGTGGGCCAATCAGAAATAATAAATAACACCTGTTTATTCTACTGATTGGACCGGAGAGACACCCTTTTTAAGGAGAAGAAAAGGAGCAGCCGGGAGAAGAGAGAGCAAGCGCGCACACACACACACACACACACACACACACAGCTACACGTGTTGTGCAATTTAAAAAAAAATAAAGAAGTTTACTTACCTGCATCGCCGACCCTGTCTTCTTCTTCCCACAACAACAAACAATATTACAGTAAACAATTAACATGTAATATTTATAGATGAACACTTACAGGACTTACATCCGTCCATCCATCCATTCATTTATCTATTCATCCATCCATCCATCCATCAATGTAAACAATTATTATGTAATATTTATAGATGAACACTTACAGGACTTTCATCCATCTATCCATCTACCCATCCATTCATCCATCCGTCTGTCCATCCAACCATCCATGTATCATCCATTTATCCTTCTATCATCCATTCATTCATCCATCCATCTATCTATCCATCCACCCATCCATTAATCCAACATCCAAAAACAGTGAACAGTGAATGAAACTTTGAGCTATTTAGGCAGAAATAAGCTAAGTTTAACAAGAAATAAGACAAAATTGGTCTTAAACTGTTAGATTTAAAAAATAATTTAAGGTAAATGTGATGGGTTTGAGTTAATTTCAAGAGTTCACACTTAGCTAAAGCTTGATAAGGTAAATGCGTATTTGGCATGCTGCCCCGGAAGAGAGCCCTGAGTTTGGAGGATCTGAGAAGAGAGTCTGAGCTCAGGTAGGTCCTGAGAACTCCCCCTTATTTAGCTAGAAAAGAAGGGAAGGCGTTGGGTGGATGGGGGGATTCTTCAAAAGGTAATGAGAGCAGACTATTTCTTTGAGTTTGAATTCATCTGATTGGGTGGTCATGTGATTGTTAATGCGAGACCAGCCGTGATCAATCATCTGCACGTGATCCTCTCGAAATTTGTTTATAAAACATCATTTATGAAGATCTGCTGACCTGTAGGAGACTGTCTCTGCTGGCGTCAGCGTTGTCGAAAATAATGTCGCTCTCAGAGTCGCTGTCAGGAGGCCTGAAAACCGGAAATAAAAACATTCACTTTTGGAATGCAACATATTGGAAAAATCTGCCAGTGTCACATTGCCAGTGACATTGCATATATATTCATTCATTCATTTTCTTTTCGGCTTAGTCCCTTTATTAATCTGGGGTCGCCACAGCGGAATGAACCGCCAACTTATCCAGCATATGTTTTACACAGCGGATGCCCTTCCAGGCGCAACCCAACACTGGGAAACACCTATACACTCTTGCATTCACACTCAAACACTACGGCCAATTTAGCTTATTCAATTCCCCTATAGCACATGTGTTTGGACTGTGGGGGAAACCGGAGCACCCGGAGGAAACCCACGCCAACACGGGGAGAACATGCAAACTCCACACAGAAACGCCAACTGACCCAGCCGGGACTCGAACCAGCGACCTTCTTGCTGTGAGGCGATCGTGCTACCACTGCGCCACCGTGACGCCCATTGCATATATATATATATAGATATGTGATGTTAAACATCATTAGGAAAATATTTGAAAAAGAAAAAGAAATTCACAGGAGGTCGAATAATTGTGACTTCAACTGTAGGTGATGTCATTGTATACATGTTCAATGAAGTGTATTTGTGTATTAAGTGTATGTGTTGTCCAAATCTCACAGGAATGATGGACAGAAGACGTCCTCCTCCTCCTCTTCATCTTCAGAGTCTGTGGTGCTGCATTTAGCACTGCTGGATCTCTCCAGAGACGTGCTCCACTCCACAGAACTGGCCAGAGCCGGTGGCGGAGCCTCCTCCTCCAGGCGTCCCAGCAGACTCAGATACTCATTCATGCATGACGGAGCGGCGGGTCGAGAAGGACGCTCAGGTGTGCTGAAGGCCTCGGAGCTGTCGCTGGTCAGCTCTGCTCCAGAAAACATCTCCTGCCGCTCGATCCAGGCGTTATAATAGCGCACGATGTTCTCATGGTTGAGCCGCGACAGCAGAGTTACTTCGCCTTTAATTCTGCGAAACTGTTTGCTGGCCGGGTTCACCTGGATTCGCTTCACCGCGTAATAACAGCCGTCTAGTTTATTCTGGACCTGCATATAAAGAGAGAAATATGTGAGGATGAAAAATAAAAGTTGTGCAAAGAGATGCATACTTTAATAGACATCAAATACAGAAAAAGCATTTTCTAGACGAGCAAAAATAATGTCTTGTTTTCAGAAATAAAGTTATGCAAAGAGATGCACAAATTACAGGATACAACTCAAATTAGGGCTGCACGATATTAGAAAAATCAGACATTGCAATATTTTGTATTTCTGATATGAATACATTTTCCCCAGATTTCTTGAATAGCTCTATTTAGAAAATAGAGATTGATCTCTTGATAGAGATTCTCGAATTTAGATTGATTGGGTTGATTTTGAAAGTGTGTGAATCTCGTATAAAACATAAACACATTGCAAGCAAATATAATTACAATAGAGCATGTAAAAGAAACAGTGTTTTATGGTTTCCAGAGAGTCAAAACAATATTCAGGTAACACTGTATAGTCTTCATTGTAAGTCGAAATTATTCTTCATGAAAGTATGCCCGAATGCTTTAAACTCTTTTGAAATGCCTTTAAAACAAATGCAACTGATAAAGTTTCACTCTGTTATGGTTATAATTTGCAAAGACATTACAAATCTCATGTAATCTCAATTTTTGTGCTGATCAACTATAATCCAACTCAACATTGCATATGCTGCGATGTGACTATTGCAGACGCACACACTGCGATATCGATGCTGAAATGATGATATTGTGCAACCATAACTAAAATGCAAAAAAAGGGAAAATCTAACTGCAAAAAACAAATGCTTTTCTTACTTAGAGTTGTCTTTTTTCTAGTCCAAATATTTAATATTATTTTTAATATTTTTAGTTATTAAATAATACAAAAAAACAACACATTCAATTCATAAAGCCAAAAGGAATTTGACAGGTGTAAAGCTCACAATGACACGGTACACGACATATTATTTACTTCACACTTATCCCTTATTTTTGATCCCTCTTGCATGCTAAGCAGAAGTTTTTGTTCTTTTAGTTAATAAATCATTCACAAAATAATGAAAATGAAAAGTGGCATCATAAAGCTGAAGTAAGTTCATGATAAAACTGTCCACGAGATACTATTTACATCACTGTGTTCGATCTCTTATTATCGTTCCCTCTTTTGCATTATAGTTCACTCAACTGTCGTACACTCTACAGGGATTAGTGAACGAGTGAGTAAACTCTTGCTTTTTATTTTAAAATATAATTAAATGTAAATTGCAAGCATGCTAAACTGGTATTTTTGTTCTCTTAGTTATTATGATGCAAAAAAACGCTTTTCTTACTTGGAGTTTTTGTCTTGTTTCTAGTCCAAATATCTAAAAACTCTTAAATCAAGAAGCATTTACTAGACAAGCAAAACATATAGTCTTGTTTTCAGAAATAATGAGTCAAAATTAGGTGAGTTTTTCCTTAAAACAAGCCAAATAAAATGCAGTGTGTATGGGAGCAGGACAGTGAATCTGACATTATTCTCTCTTCTGGCTGCCGTTATCAGTCTCACACTATTGTTTTCCTCTTTCTGGAAGTCTTGATAACACCATCCTGGAGTTTTTCTGTCATTATTTCAGCAAATAGAATTGTAGAATAATGATGTGTTGTCCTCTCTCGTTCACTGCGCTCTGAGTTTACACACTATAACCACTTCTGGTGTCGTTATACAGATTTATGTCCTGATATGTCTCTCACACACACACACACACACACACACACACACACACACACACACACACACACACACCTCAGAGTGGGACTGACCTTAATAACAGCTCCGAAGGCTCCTTTTCCCAGCAGCTGCAGCTCCGAGAACTCATTATAGTATCTGGAAAACTGTTTCTGCACCTCCGTACTGAAGGGGGCGATGAGGAGCAGGCTGCGCGGCACCACGGTGGAGGCGAAATCAACACCGGTGTCTGAAACACAACATAAGAAGACGTTTACTAATCCCTACACAGTGTACGACAGCTAAGTAGACTATAATGCAAAAGAGGGAACGAAAATGAGTGATTAAACACTTTACTTGAAGGGGTGTTCATAAGACTGTCATGAAACCTTTATTATCATGATATGACACATCATGAATGTGAATGAGATTTTATGCATGCTTATAACAACTGTCATTAAGTGTCATTCACTCAGTTATGACATTTTGAATGCAAATATGACATTGTTATGACAACTTGACATAAACAAATACATCACAACCTGCTCTTGTCTTTGTCATCTTGACTTTACCAAGACAACAAAACTTATCATAAACCTGATTGTCATGAGGCCATCCTAACTGCGTCATGAACGTTTTTTCTTAATGGTGCAGTATGCAAGTTTGACACCCAGTGGTTGAACTAGGTATTGCACTTCTGGATTAAAACACACGCAAGCGCAGGTTGCCAGATTGAGGACAGGAGCGAGTGATTTAAACCGTGTTCTATATAAAAGCAACAGCACACGATAGAGGGAATATTTTCCATATTAAAGGAGTTTTTGTCCTAACCAACACCTGAAGATTATATTTTAGAAACAGCTTTTTCTCAAAGCTGAACAACAGAAAACTGACAATGATCACCTCAGGCTCACCTCATGTGCTTTATTCAGTGTTAAATGCTAATAATGTGAGTTTGAATGCCATTTTACATGACATTTATTGCCATACTACTGAAAGCAGCAGCAGATAGTTCAGCTCAGATCTGGAAAATAAAATAAACTGTGTGAAATTGAGCTTCAGAACTGTGACTCAGGGCAAACTAACACATATCAGTGATTCAGCATCTACATTTAATAATGTTAAAGAGGTTTAATATGTATTAATTAGAGTACAAACCTTACCATTTCGTGAGCAAGTGCATATTCTGTGCTTCTGAATGGCTGTATTTACATTTCTGTGGTGTTTCGTCTGGTGCAAACAGCCCAATTGCTTATCACTGCATATCTCGTCACGTAGCGTGTTGATAAGACACGGGGTTACAATGTAACCTGCTCACCTAATGTTTACAGTCGTAATATTTATATTGTTTGCTCATTAATAACCTCATGTGGAATTCTGAATCTGCATCTCATTTCAGAGTGTGCTACTGTCCACCGGAGGTCACATTTCAGTCATGGACACACACTTTGAGAGTCTTCCTGACTGAATGAATGATATACGCTGTTTTCCACCAAGGCAACCCGGAGTGCTGGAATATAATTGGCTAAACTGGCAGTTCCGGCACGTAACGCACATGTTCAAAGCAGAATATCTGACTTCAGCATTGTTCTTCAGATAAACAAGAATGTTCACTCAGCATGTTTCTGAATATCTGCAAACATATTATGCTGTTTTTATGCTGCAGAAGAATCAAACACTGACATACAGCACCTCTAATTTTTTTTGTGGAACAAACTCTATTTGCCTTTAAAAGTGTCATTATGCTGTCAAATTGTTTTTATTTATTTTATATTATATTTAATGACATTTTAATGATAGTTGATGTGGTAATGAGGTCAATAAAAGTATTAAAGATGCTGTAATAAAATTCATGACATATTTATAATGGCTTCATGACAAATCATGTTTATGACAGATTTATGACAAGTTATGTTGTTGACAAGACAAAGACAAAATCAGGTTGTGATGTATTTGTTTATAGTCAGAATTATTCGCCCTCCTGAATATGTTTTCCCTAATTTCTGTTTAACAGAGAGCAGATTTTTTTTTCAACACATTTTTAATCATAATAGTTTTAATAACTCATGTCTAATAATCAGAATCAGAATCAGAATCAGTTTTATTGCCAAGTGTGCTTACACACACAAGGAATTTGTTTTGGCTACAGAAGCTTCCAGTGTACATAAAGTGACAAGTGACAACACAAAATAAACATGAGAAAAAAATATAAAATAAAATAAAATACGACAAACATTAAACAGAGATGCAGTTAGACAATAGAGCTCTGGATGATGAATTGTTGTACAGATTTGTTATAAATATACAAGTTTTACAAGTTATAAGGTGCTGTGTACAAATG
>CAIGQV010017386.1:32298058-32312852 GCA_903798115.1 Danio jaintianensis
GCTGCTCCGCCGACAACAATGTTCAGCAAAACGCCAGAGAAATCAAAAACCGGTTGGTGATTAATTGGAGTGTACTGCCGAATGTTCAGCAGCTCGTCCCTGGAATAACTGATCTCGTACGATGAACATAAAACAGGACAAACGAACAAAAACAGTGCAAAAACTGGAGAGCTCCACACCGAGGCGGCCATCCGCGGCGCCATCTTATGACGTTATAACTGATTTCTTTTCTCTTTGCCATGATGACAGCACATAATATTTGACTAGATATTCTTCAAGACACTAGTATTCAGCTTAAAGTGACATTTAAAGGCTTAACTAGGTTAATTAGGGTAAAGATAGGGTAATTAGGCAAGTCATTGTATAAGAGTGGTTTGTTCTGGAGACAATCCAAAACTAATATTGCTGAAGGGGGCGAATAATATTGACCTTAAAATGGCTTTAAAACAATTAAAAACTGCTTTTATTCTAGCCGAAATAAAACAAATAAGACTTTCTCCAGAAGAAAAAATATTATAGGAAATACTGTGAAAAATTCCTGAATCTGTTCAACATCATTTGGGAAATATTGGAAAAATTCACAGGAGGACGAATAATTCTGACTTCAACTATATGTCAAGTTGTCATCTTTGCATTTAAAACAACATAACTGAGCAAATGACATTCAGTTGTTATAAGCATGCATAAAATCTCATTCACATTCATGACGTGTCATATCATGATTATAAAGGTTTCATTGCAGTCTTGTCAACACCCCTTCAAGTAAAGTGTTACTATTAAGGGTATATATAATATGTCGGTCTGACCCTCTGGACTGGACTCCTGGCAGGGCGGGAGACTCTTGGGTGACGGAGGCCTGAGGAACGGATGATCCAGTAGCTGATGAGTGTGCCAGCGGTCAGCATCATCCAGACACACACAACTGCAGGAAACAACACACACACAACAATCATAACTTCACAACACAACCAAGAGAGGTGTCATTTATGGAGTGTGGTTCACGATCGACTGCTAGATCTTCATCACTCTCCTGGTAGATCATGAAAATAACAGAACAATAATACAAGAATGGATCTCAAGTAGTGCTGGGCAAAGATTAATTGCATCCAAAAATAAAGTTTGTTTTGACAATGTATGTATGTGTATTATATATTTTTATTATCTATATGTAATACACACATACACACAGGGGTTGGACAATAAAACGCCTGCTTTAAGAGCACAATAATTCATTAGTATGGTGTGTAGAGCCTCCTTTTGCGGCCAATACAGCAT
This sequence comes from Danio jaintianensis, assembly GCA_903798115.1. Lineage (NCBI taxonomy): Eukaryota > Metazoa > Chordata > Actinopteri > Cypriniformes > Danionidae > Danio > Danio jaintianensis. The sequence goes on from CAIGQV010017386.1 coordinate 32,299,334, forward strand.
CAGCTGGTGTTGGGAATGACAGACACGAGTCCTGCACAGCGGCCAGAGGGATTTTGAGCCGTTCTTCTTCAGAATAGTGTTCAGGTCACTACGTGATGCTGCTTTAGGAAAACCTTTCCTGACTCGCTCCTCCAAAACACCCCAAAGTGCTCAATAATATTAGGTTCTTGGTACTGTGCAGGCCATGGTGTTCAACTTCACTTTCATGTTCATCAAACCACTCTGTCACCAGTCCTGCTGTGTGTATTGGTGCATTATCATCCTGATACACATCACCACCTTCAGGATACAATGATTGAACCAAATTTCATCTCGGCTGATCACTGACCAATGAATGAGAGCAATGCACATATTTTTGAATGAATAATGCAGCTGAGCAATGCACATATTTTATTCACTTTTTTAAATGTATGAATCACATTATGACCTCGGCTGACCGCTGACCTGTTGAGGAAGTCTCTGAGGTCTGCGGGCAGCGTGTCGGGCACCGTCAGCGGATACTCCTTGACCTCTCGGCCCACAGCGAGCGCCAGCAGCAGCAGCCCGAAGCTCCACACGTCCCCTTTCTTACCCGCCCGTGCCGGCAGAGCGTCCTCGCTGAAGCGCACATGACTCTGCTCAAAGATGTCCTCCTTACACACATCCGACAGACGCTTGCACAGGCTGTAGTCAGAGAGCCGCACGTCCCCGCGAGCATCCAGCAGCACACAGGAGGCGCTCAGATGCTTGTGCACCACTGTTCAGGTGGAAAATAGAGTTAAGAGTCATTATTACTTTTATTTATTTATTTTTGCCATTTTGCATTGACATATGGATGTCATGTCTGGTCCCTTCCTCTATCATTTACATAACAGTGGTGTCTAAAAAATATTTTTGCTTGTGCACCACTGTTTAGGTGAAATATATTGTGAAGGGTTGTATTTATTATTATTTTTATTTCATTTACTTTTGCTTTTCTTTGGTATTTTGCATTGACGCACGCATGGATGTCTGCAATAATTATCATTTCAGCAATAACTCAATGTTGCTGGTATTGCTATTATATGCATCACTGTTTATGTGGAATATATTGAGAAGGGTTGTTTTTAATTCTGGCATTTTGCATTGACGAATGGATGTCAATTCTGGTCCCTTCCTCCATCATTTAAATAACAGTGGTATCTACAGAATATTTTTGCTTGTGCACCACTGTTTAGGTGGAAAACATGGTGAATTTATTAGTGCTGTTTTGGTATTTTGCACTGATGCATGCATGGACGTAATTTCTGTAATAATTCAATGTTTTTATTGCTATTATTGTTATTATACGCACCACTGTTTATATAGAATTTTATAAAATTCTTCCATGAATGTTTACTTTTACTTTAGATGAGACTAGCCGACTGTTAAATAGGTTTTTTTTTTTTTTATGAATTGCCCCATCCCTAGTACCAAACCATGACTTCAGTGTAGCGTTACACCCCTAATATACTGTCATTGCAAAAACAATAATTTTATGATATATTATGCACTGTAAAAAATTAATCTTGAGGCTTGTAATTTTCATCAAAAAAATTGATGTGGTCATTAAAAATAATGTGCATATTTTCTTTAAAAAATTGATATTCTGGATTTATTATAAAATATTGAGAACATTTGGCTAATAAAATCAACAGATAAATTTCAGTAATTTTTTTAAGCAAACCAGTGCAATAATTAGGCTTAATTTAAGAAACCAATTAAGCTAATAAAATTTAGGAAAGATGGCTTCATGTTTATTTTAAGAAAATTGACTCAATTATGTGGATTTGATTGAGATGTTTGCATTTGAATCTCAACAACGGCACTGATCAGACGACATTTTGAAGGAGCTGATCAACAGTGAGCATGTTAAGAGGTAAGCATTAACAGTTTATCATTTTAATTGTCTTACATAAGCTCTTTCAGGAAAGACACATGATGTTCAAGCTTGTTCGGGAGCTTAGTTTTTGCCATACGATGTATATAGGGATACACGTGTATTTTTAACCACCCATTCCTATTTGAAATTTGCTTCTATGTTCATTCTGAATTATATATTGAAATTGAACAAATTATTTGCACTGTAATATTTAACAGCAATGATCAGGCAACATTTAAGTGGGGTGGACGAACAACAGAGATCTTGTTAAGTAGTAAGCATAAGCTAGTGTGTTAGCTATAGCTATTAGCTATTCAATGGGGTATATGCTCAGCTAGTGTTTTTCCATTTCATAAGGTTCCTTTTACAGCATTGTTAATGTAATGTAAATAATAATTAAAATTAGTAATTAACAGCCTACATTAATTAACTGTTTATATATAATACTGTATATAAATACTAATACTTGTCTGCTTAATTTTTCAGATTAATGAAGTAAATGTTCACAATATTTTCCCACAAAAGAGCAGCAGTTTACTCAGGCAGATTTTGATGAAGAGAATGGGTGCCATGCAGCATGTATTTTTTATAATGTTATTTGTGTATTATCATTATTATTATTAGGCAATATTACTAATTTCTGCACTTTTGTTGCATCTGACCTCACATCAAATCAGGGACGAGACAAGAGATGTCGTCCTCTGTTGCTGGTCTATTTGTATGAAAAAAGAGGAAGAGCTCATCGAGGAGTACAAAGTAAGTGTCTTAATCCGTTTCAGAGATTTATAGTTTTCAGAAAACTGCGTTTTATATTTTTGCATTTTTACAAAAAACAGAAATAAAGCTCAAACACGACATTGTTTAATGCACTATTCCTTGTATAAACATGGCTTGTTTTTTATAAACTTATTTCTTTGTACACTAGTATACATTTTGAAAACACCTTGTTCATTATAAGTTAAAATACTTGTGTACTTGTGTTATACTGTCAGTCAGCAACATCTACTCAAACATTTTGGAGAATTACTGTTCACAGAGATACAAAGAAATGGTTTATTTCCTTAATGCATTTACTTCATGTGTTTCAGTAAACCTTAAACATTTGAAATTTACAATTGCATAATTTCATAATAATAAACTTAACGTTTATTTTACAGTGTGAGAATGCACAGAGAATTGCTGTCTGCCAGAGGGATGACCAACCATGAGGACTTCTGCATTGTCTTGGAGGATGAGCGAGTCATGGCTGGCCTGGAAAATCTAGAACTGCTGAACTGGATTTATACAAATATTCCCCAAATTAGAATCACTCAAAAACAAACTTATATTAAGTTTCTGACAAATTCACTGCTACAACCTTTTGGTGAAATTTCACTGCATTGATTGATTGATTGTGTTGCTAATATTTTGAGATACAGTTTTTATAAATGTACTGGCTTTATATGTTATGCAATACACAAATTCTGTCAGATTGTGTCTAAAATGTGAATATTCCTGTTGACAGAACATTTTTTTCCATGACATGGATTAAGAACTTTTTTCAGAGTTTAACATTGCTGTACATTTTAAATAGATTTGTTGAACAAATTGTGTGTGCCATTTTGTTATCAGTGGAACATGTAATACAATGATATTTGGCAAAAATGCATTGTGTATGTATTTCATTATAAATTATGTATTTAAAATTTTATGAATGAGTAATTTTCATTAATAAATATGAGTAAATGGTGGTTGATTTGCTTAAATTATAAAAGCACAATCAACTAATATTATTAAAATCATCATCTATCACTCAAAAAAACCTAGTAATTTCCACATGATTTATTCAAGTAGTTTTTGCTAAAAAAATCTAATCTTGAAAACTACTTTAAAAAAAAACGTGCAATAGTGTTACCACTATTTTTTTAAGTAAATAGCACATACGATTTTTTACAGTGTGCAATAGGCATGGGCCGACGGTTGGGAAAAGACAAGGTTTTAAATCCTGCAAACATTTTCTGTTATACCGTTCCTGTGGTATATGCAAGTTTTTGGGGGGGGTTTTACATGTTTTTTACAACTATTTTATTTTCATTGATATATTTTTATTTATTCAACTATTTTATTAGTTTTTTAAGGCAACAGTATCTCCAGATCAAAAGCTACTGGTCAGCCCACGATTCAGGAAACATCTGAAAAATAAATCACTTATAAACCAACATCCAGCATGCTGCAGAGCTGAACAGTGCAGTGGCTTTACTGTATATCCACAGAAAAGAAAGATCTCCAAAGATGCCTTTTTAAGACGTAAAGAAATCAGTGTTTTTGAAACTAATGAAGACAGCAGAAGTCAATGACTTATCTAATTATTCAGCCTGACATGTTTACTATGCCAAATTACTTTAAATGTTTCTTAAAATAAAATATATTGTGTTCAATGAGGAAAAATGTTGTTGTTTTTTACCCACATATTTAAAAAGAATATATCTTAGAGCAGTAATCACAATACCAAGAAGCCGTGATATTTTAATCCAAGGTTATCATATCGTCAGTATCGTATACCAGCCCATGCCTAATCCCTAGTACCGAACTGTGACTTCAGCGCACCGTTACACTCTTAATATGCTATCATTGCGATAATTTAGCGATATATTGTGCAGCCCTAAAGGTGTATATTACGGGTGTGACGAGATGCCTACTCCACGAAACGAGACGAGATTTTTACACTATTTTTAAGAAATCCTCAATGATGAAATATATGAATGGAAAATCGTCTTTTATTCAACTGAAAAAAAACACAAATCGCAAAACTATTTAGCTGCTTTTTTTAAATCAATTATTTGATTTAATTATTTCAATTATTTCAGTTATTTTACTTATATTTGAATGAATTATATGCAGTAAAGGACATGCAAACACTGCTAAATATTTTGCTTATAGCCTATGTGAATGGAAAATAATCTTTTTATATATCATTTTAGATATTAGCAAAATATTTGCTAACATTTGAATGGAAAATAGATTTTTATTGAACTAGAAAAAAAAAAATCACAAAATAGAAAAAACAATTGAGCTGCTTTTTAAAAACATTGTAATGAATGGTGTTTTATTTCTATTTAAATGAATGCTATGTGGTAAAGGACATGCAAACACTGCTAAATATTTAGCTATAAACTCTACTGACTGGCTTCTCCTCTGTACAGTTTCACATGAGAGATCAAACTTCTTTCCACACACTGAACTTATATAAATATATGTAATTTTTGGTATTTAATTTTGAATTTAATAAATCAGTTACACTTTCATTTAGCAAGATTTCATTTATGTCCCCGTGACTCACTCTGAGCTACTGGATGCGATCATGCGAATGTGAAGGAAGGACTGATAGGAGAGAGTTGTTTTAAGGGAGTTTGATACCACACGCCAATGAAAAAAAAAAATCTGCTTTTCCCAGACATCATAAACATGCGTTCCGTGATGATGATGTGACGATGAGTCTCCAGGAGTTTATTCAGTGAGTGTGTGTGTTTGTTTACGCGCACTTACAGATGTGTGTGTATGTCCTGTCGCAAAATGCAGCTAAAAGTCCTTCAAGGTGTTAATAGTTTGACTACAGCGTTTACATATCTGCACTTCATTAATGCGACTAAAATAGGAATACTCCACGTCTTAATTCCATTTGTGTTTATGATGATTATGACTGTCAGCATATCTGAAGTGCTATTCCATTGCATGGATACGAACCATAATATGTTAGGCTGCAGTTGTAGCCTATGTTGGACGCGGCACCCGCTGAACTCCGGTGAAAAAGCAGTTACGTCACAACCAAGTGACAAGCGCAACTCCGAGGCCAGCCTGGGTTGCCAGATGTGTGCAACTTGATTTGCAGATCAAATCCAATCCTGCCTCCAATCTTCAATACTAATTTCACCCTCACGCTCCATCATAACATCACAACTCACAAGACAACTTTTCACCTCGACGAGAAATCTCATCGCGATTTCAACTCGCAAGATCTCGTCTTACGACATCTTGTCACACCCCTAGTGTGTATGCACATGGACTATTAATTTTCAGTCAGCCAGCCCAAACGCTTCCGGTGAACTGTGATGCCATTACAAAATCGCTGCATCTGGTTTCTTTAAAAATCGCTGATCTTCACTGTCTGATGTACAAGAAGCACTGCATTAAATTACATTGTACCACCCCATGTCTTTAAAAAATGAACATTTATTTTACTCCAGTATTTTCAATGGAGTTTCTGCTCTCGCCTGCTGCTCCTGAAGGCGCTTGTGTTTGAACTGTCTTTCACCTCGTTTTATGCTTGAACTGATTATATTTTAATTACATTACAACATCGAAGCTGTAAAAGGAACCTTTTTATTAACCTCATTAACCCTTCACCGGAAGTTTATCGATGGCTGAAAACACTAGCTGTGCATATACACCATTACAATACAGGAAATAAATAAAGCGTAATCGTTAAACCTGAGTTAGTGTGCAGGTAATGTAGAGCGCTGAGCAGCTGCTGTGTGTGTCTCCGCAGCTCATCCACCGGCACCGCACACCCACTGGACACCCGCTCAGCCAGGCTGCAGCCGGACACGTGTTCGGCCAGAAGATGCACCGTTAGACTGTCCTCGTGCTCACTGATGCTCATGGCCTGATAATGCACCAGATGAGGATGCTGGAGCTTCAGCAGAGAGTTCAGCTCGCTCTCCACTCCCTGAATCTACAACAAGCATGCATTTATTTAAATGTCACTTTAAGCTGAATACTAGTATCTTGAAAAATATCTAGTCAAATATTATGTGCTGTCATCATGGCAAAGCAAGCAAATTTCCCCGAGTGATGTTCAACAGAGGAAGGAAAATTTCACAGTATTCTTTACATGATTATAAAATAAAAATTAATAAATGTTTACCATTAGAGGCTGGATATATTCACACAACTGTGCTTAAACCCCTTATAAAAGTGATTTTTGCATAAAAGGTGTCCTTTAAGCCTGATGTGATGGAAGGTCGTTCTTCTACCTGTTTTTTGCATTTCTCGATCTTCTCCTTCTCCTGGCTGGTGAAGAACTTCCCGATGGTTTTGTTCCATCTCAGGATCCACTCGTAGACCACGGCGAAATCTCCAGAGGTGCAGTTGAAGGCATAATAAACACTGCGGCCCAGTCTCTCGCTCTCACCTGCCGGAGGAACAACACATTTACAGCGGGGAAATAAGTATTAAACAGCATTTTTCTCAGATAACATATTTCTAAAGGTGCCGTTGACTTGACATTTTCCCCAGATGTTGGTAACAACTAAAGAAATCCATATATGCAAAGAAAACAAATCTAATTAGTTTACTAATGAAGTTTTTTGGGCAGTGAAAGCCCAGACAGCAGCTGAAATCTCTCAGTAGTTTTTCAGCAACCCTCTGCTCTTCCTCAGTGTAAATAAATATCAGCTGCTTCAGTCCAACATCTACATTAGCAGGAGGATGAAGATCAAACCAGGGTGGACATTTCAGCGAGACAATGATCCAAAACACAGCCGAGGAATCTCTCAAATGCTTTTAGAGAAAGAAAATCAAGCTGTAAAACGGCCCAGCCAATCCCCTGACTGCAATCCAATAGAAAATACAGAATACAGATATACTTACATATTGTGTATATCTTTTCATAAACTCTGCAACACTTTATTTATTTATTATTTATATTATCACACACTATTAACTACTGGTTTACTACTGGCCTATTATTAAGGTATGAACTGTTGATTAGTAGTTATAACGTATGATCTTATTCTGCATCCCTAATCCTAGACAAAACCTAAACCCAACTTCTACCTTACTAACTATTAATAAACAGATAATTAGTATTTTAATAAGCTAGTAGTGTTAGTTAACGGTTTGGTAATACCATGAATTGTGACCGAAACTAAAGTGTTAATATAAACTCTCTGTTTAGATCACAAACACACATCAATAGCCTCACCGATGCACTTTCCTCGCTGCACGACCACCTCTCCCAGAGAACTGTTGCTGAAGTGAAGAACTTCCTGCTGACGCACATTATCCTCATTATATGTGTCTCGTCTGGGAAAGCACAACAAAACACAATACACTCAATTATATTCTTGATGATTGCTGTGATCAGAGCACTTCTTTGAAAATAATTATTTACCACAAATGATTAGAATCTGAATCAGAATGAGCTGTATTGCCAGGTATGTTTACAGATACGAGGAGTTTTGTTTTTGGTGACAGAAGCTTCCACAGTGCAACAGATTCTACAGTCTACAGCACTGTTGTCTAATAACTTGCCTAATGAACCTAGTTAAGCCTTTAAATGTCACTTTAAGCTGAATACTAGTGTCTTGAAAAATATCTAGTCAAATATTATGTGCTGTCATCATGGCAAAGAGAAAAGAAATCAGTGATTAAAACTATCATGTTTAGAAATGTGCTGAAAATATCTTCTGTTAAACAGCACATGGGAAAATATTTGAAAGAGTTTTAATTTCACAAGATTGCTAAAAATATTGGTAATAATTCAATGCAATAGTGTTTACCTTTTGTAAAGCTGATTGGAAGATTAAATATTGTGAGAAATTAAAGAACAGTGTTATATATATATCAGATGTAAACACAGACAGATGAATCAGACCTGTGTCTGCTGCTGGACGTGGTTCTGCGTCTGTTCACCAGAGTTTTCTTCACTTCAGACGAATCCACAGGAGACCCCAAGGAGACTGACGTCTGCCTTTCTGGAGGAGGAACCGAGACTGAACTCTCCTGACGCTCCTGAACACATAACACAACCCATTCATACACATACATTGGCTCTTATTACTCTCACTGAACTCTGAGCTGAAGATGAACCATCACACACACCGCCACAAACTGTAAATATTAATAGTTTCACATTTCAATTCATTATTAAGATATACAGGCACAAGGTTAAACTTGAATATGTACCATTATGTAACACTTACACTGTTACAGCAAAGTAGTGGTGTAATAAATCACAAATCTCACTGTTCGGATCACGTTATGGTTTTTTAGTCATGGATCAGACCATTTTTCGGATCAGCCAAAAAGGGGGGGCAAATGTAATTGGCTTTTCATTTATTACAGAAACAGTACTGCAAGACACTTTTGGTTTTAACAAACAGAACTTAGAAGCTGTAATTTTAATAAAAATAAGATGAAGAAATAATCAGCTGAATAAAAATAAATAGTAAAATATTCAGCACTGTGAAAAATTCACTGTTACTACTGTTGCTGATAACACTAAACGTAGAAATCTGACATCATCATTTGTACAACCCATATTTATTTTTAGTCTCATTTTCAATAAATGATTCAGTTATTCACTCATTAAACTTCACGTTTCATTCCTAGATGATCACTCTTGAAGAATTATTCAGTGGCATATTTTTGATGGCTGGTTGTCGCCACCTATTGGTTAAATAATATAATTGCTGCCTACAACTTTCATTTTTGAGCGTCAAGTTAAATGACGGTGATTTTAAACTTTACCATAAACATCAGTGGTTATATCTAAACTATTAATTGTTCCTCCCAGAACTTCTGTGTTATTTGACTGTTTGTAAATTCATAACTAACTCAAAAGACTAAAGATCTCTTAGGATTAATAAACATATGCAAATCGCAATTATATTTATAATTTATGTTGCGTGGGTGTTGAGATCCCGATCTTTTCAATGATTAATCGTGTAACTTACTGAATGCATTAATGAAGGCTAAACAAGTAGTGACAGAAAACACCTTTAATAACCTAAGAAACCCGCCACATCCCCAATAACCCACCACAATTTCTTCCGTCATCATTATATTTTACAGGAAAGTCTAAATGCTTTCATACATGAGATTTAAATGAGTGAGAGGCCATCTCTCTGTGATCATTACAAATTTAGGATTAATCTACAAGTTAGGGTAAAAATGTATAAAAAAATGTATTAATCCGCGGGTCACCTGTATTTCGAACCGTGGGTTGTGATCCGTACGAATCACGGATCAACCGTGATCTGTTACACCCCTACAGCAAAGTAACCTGTGCTTCTTACAGCAAAGAGGTCATATTTCATAAATGTTAGAATGTTAGGTTTAAATATACCCTCAGTTCTTGAGAGGGTTAGTCTAATGAGGTTTAAACTTGTGAAATATTTAAGTATAAATATGCAAAGTATATTGTTTGTATTATTATTTTGCTCCTTATTTCATTTCTTTCTCAACTGTACTTCATAGAGCGGTGAGCCACAGTAGCAAATATGTATATGTATATATATATATATATATATATATATATAACAGAGCAGGATCTCACCAGTTTGGCAATCTCTTTCTTTCTCTTTTCTTCTTTCCTCTCCTCTTCTCTCCTCTGAATTTCAGCAAGGATCTCATTTTGCTGTGTTTAAGAAATGCAGAAACTTACTAAAAGCACAGCAACACTGAAAATAAATGTGTAGCACTGATGAAAACAACACCCCACACTTTAGCCATTTATTGTCCTTATAATACTCAAATGCAAGCTGTATTGAAATGTTCATGAACTGAAAAAGCAATTTAAAAGCTCAGAGTACTTTAAAAACAAGTTTCAGAACTGCACACTTTGGGTTTCCTCTAAACTCAGCTTATATTGAAGGCAGTCTGACTGAACCACAGCTTCTGGAGTGTTCTGCTCTATGGTGTAATGGAGTGAATAAGCTCCGCCTCCACTGAAGATCAACGCCCACTTCTACGGCACTGCCTGTTCTGCTCTGTTAATATGCAAAACTGTCAGCCAATCACAGCAGTGGGCGTATACTTCAGAGTCTACAGTTGGCCCCGCACACTCAAGCTGATGAGGCTCAATAACAGCACATGTGATAGTCGATTACTGCTGCATTATGATGTGTTTTTGATGTAAACATCTTAACAGAGGTACTTTTATGAGCTCTTATAAGTGCCGTACCATCTGTTCCTCCAGTCTGCGGTGCTGGTCTATTTTCTCCTGCTGCTCCAGAGCCAGAAGCTCCTGCTGACGCCGCTGGTTCTTCAGCATCTCCTCGTGGAAAGAGCTGGACGGAGGAACATTGTGCTCGGTCAGAAAACCCTGAACAAAATCCGCCAGCTCGTAGATCATCACCTAGAGGGGATGCATGCAAAGATTAAATAAATAAATCAATCAATCAATCGGTCAAATATATCTGTCAGCCTGCTTCCTGATTGATCCGCTGACGGTCTACCAGCTTATGGCATCTGGCCAGTGCAGGATATTGGTTCTCCTATTTTTATCCTGAATCTCTCTGGGTTTGGTGACCTGTTGTGTTCATTTATACATTTATATTACATATTTAATAAAATCATTGGCAGTTTATTCAGTAAAGATCTCTTCTGTATGAGTTACTAGCCTGCCACAAATAGCAAAAATTTCAGGGGGGCCGCAGAAACATATGTGTTTGGTATAGGGGGCCGCAAGTTATAAAAGTTTGGAAACCACTGATGTAGAGTTATTGCTTAACTAATGAGGAATTAACTATTTGCTAATGCTTAATAAATTATTCATAGTGTGGAGTTTTTATAGTGTTACCGTACGATAACGATAAATATACCAATAAATACATCTGCATCCACACTGATGGGGCAAAAACAGCACCAACATAACCAAAGAGGAGACTATTTACCCAGAGTGTATTGTAGAGTTTAAGTGTAAGTATTTTAACAAAATATGTGTCAAAATAAGATGTGTCAGCAAAAATCATTCCATTTGCTGAAACACAGAGAGAGCTTTACCCAAATTAAGACTCAAAATCAGCCCAGAGTGGATGAAAACGACCCAACAGCACACAAGGGTTAATTTTGCTAGCTGTATGTGTGTGTTCAGTCTCACCTCTCCGCATCGCTCTCTAGCCAGTTTATTGAGCTCCACATTCAGCTTCTCTTGTTTGTCAAAGGAAAGTCCTTTAGCGTTCTTCAGCTCCAGCTCTGGAGGCCTGATCAACCAAACACAGATAACACACAGAGTAATACACTTTATTACAAGAGGAGGATTCCTGAACTGAGCAAACTGCATGAAAACAAACAATTTTATAATAATAATCTTTTTTTGGGAAGCACATTTCTAAACATAATAGTTCGTTCATTCATTTTCCTTCGGCTTAGTCCCTTTATTAATCTGGGGTCGCCACAGCGGAATGAACCGCCAACTTATCCAGCATATGTTTTACACAGCGGATGCCCTTCCAGCCGCAACCCAGTACTGGGAAACACCCATGCACACTCATTCACACACAAACACTCACACACTACGGACAATTTAGTTCATTAATTCCCCTATAGCGCATGTGTTTGGACTGTGGGGGAAACCGGAGCACCCGGAGGAAACCCACGCCAACACGGGGAGAACATGCAAACTCCACACAGAAACACCAACTGACCCATCCGGGACTCGAACCAGCAACCTTCTTACTGTGAGGCCACAGTGCTGACCACTGAGCCACCGTGTTGCCTAACATAATAGTTTTAATAACTTTCTCTTTGCCATGATGACAGCACATAATATTAGACTAGATATTCTTCAAGACACTAGTATTCAGCTTAAAGTGACATTTAAAGGCTTAACTAGGGTAATTAGGGTAAAGTTAGTGTAATTAGGCAAGTCATTGTATAACAGTGGTTTAATCTGGAGACAATCCAACACTAATATTGATTAAGGGGGATAATAATATTGACTTTAAAATGGATTAAGAACTGCTTTTATTCTAGCTGAAATAAAACAAATAAGACTTTCTCCAGAAGAAAAAATATTATAGGAAATACTGTGAACAATTCCTGGATCTGTTCAACATCATTTGGGAAATATTTGGAAAAAGGAGAATAAACAAATAAATAAAATCACAGAAAGGTGAATAATTTTGACTTCAACTGTGTATATAAATTCAATTGCAGACGCCATAATACCAGAGAAAACCATATGCAAGTGCAATTATGGAGATGTGCATATAAGAATTCCCACAAATATTAGACCAGAGCAAACACTCACACATCCGGATATGTGGCTGGACATTTGACCTGCAGGTCCACCGAGACGAAACTGCTCTGTCCATTACTGAGACCCTTCGGCCGCAGGTACAGATACACCTCTGGGGGACGCCGGACCTGCACATCACAATATATTATACACACAAAGAATGAGTGTCACACCCACAGATGAAAAACACACACACACAATGAGATACACACACACAGACAGACAAACAGACACACATAACACACAAAAACAGAGACAGAGACACACACACACACACACACACACAGACACACATCACAGACAGACAAAATTATAGAAATACACACATAGACGACAGACAGACACACACACACACACACACACACACACACACACACGTCAAAACATGGTCTAATTATCATACGCCACGCCCACACTTTAATCCATCCAAACAGTGAATGATGGCAGAGAGTGAACAGCAGCTTAACACAGACTAACAACAGCTCAATCAGAGGAATAATGACCACACACACACACACACACACACACACACACACACACACACACACACACACACACACACACACACACACACACACACACACACACACACACACACACACACACACACACACACACACACACACACACACACACAC
>CAIGQV010017386.1:32316323-32328185 GCA_903798115.1 Danio jaintianensis
CATAACACCTCCATAACCCTCTATAACCCTCCATAACCCTTTATAGCACTTCATAACATTCATAACACCTCCATACCCCTCCAAAACACCACAATTACCCCATATAACCCTTCATAACCCTTTATAACCCTCATAACCCTTTATAACTCTCCATAACACCCCACAACCCATCATAACCCCTCCATAACTCTTCATAACCCTCTATAATACCTCCATATAACCTTCATAACAACACTCCATAACACCTCGATAACTCTTCATGACCCTCTAAAAAACATCCATAACCCTCCGTAACACCTCCATAATACATATATAACTCTCCATAACATCTCCATAACACATACATAACCCTCTATAACCCTTCATAACCCTCTATAACCCTCCATAATCATTCATAACATCTCCATAACCCTTCCTAACACCTCCAAAAGCCATTCATAACCCTCCATAATACATCCATAACATCTTTAACCCCTCCATAACACCTCTATAAACCTTCATAACAACTCCACAACCCTTCAAAACTCTCAATAACCCTTCACAACCATCCATAACCCTTTATAAGCAACTGAGATATGAAACCACAGATCAGTTGCCCTCCATCACACCAGGACAGCTACAGATATTACACATTATACGCATACTTTATAATAAACATCCATTAGTTAATGCATTAATGAATAACAATATAGCATTTATTGATCATAGTTCAACATTTACAAGATCTAAAGTTGTGCTTGTTAACATTACTGTGAGTTAACTAACAATGAACAACTGTATTAAGTAACATTAACAAAGACGAACAAACACAATAAATGTAGTGTTCACAGTAGTAAATACATGAACTAATGGAACCTTATTATAAAGTGGCATCAAAAAAAATAATGGACTTAAATAATTAAATAATTGATTTTAAAATGTGACAGAAACTCCATTCAGAGATTAATATAGGCAACTTAATAGGTAATATATGAATACAAAGCAAATCAGAATAAGAATGTAAATCTAAAATGGTCAGCACTGTGGCCTCACAGCAAGAAGGTCGCTGGTTCGAGTCCCGGCTGGGTCAGTTGGCGTTTCTGTGAGGAGTTTGCATGTTCTCCCCATGTTGGCGTGGGTTTGAATGAGTGTGTATGGGTGTTTCCCAGTACTGGGTTGCAGCTGGAAGGGCATCTGCTGCGTAAAACATATGCTGGAATAGTTGGTGGTTCATTCCGCTGTGGCGACCCCTGATAAATAAGGGACTAAGCCGAATGTTTTACAGACATTAATTAATGTTAACAATTAATAAATGCTAGTATTTTTCATTCTCAGTTCATGTTAGTAAATAAATTAACTAATGCTACATTATTGTAAAGTGCAACCAATAAAGTTATATTTTTTATGTTAGATTTACTTTTTATTCTGATTTTATTTCTATTGATGTACACTACCTGACTAAAGTCTTGTCGCCTATCCAAGTTTTAAGAACAGCAAATAATAACTTGACTTTTAGTTGATCATCTGGCATCAGAAGTGTCTTATATGAAAGGCAAAGGCCTCTAGATTACGCTTATTTCACCAAAATAAAATATGATCATGCCTTGATTTTGAATGATTTAATTAGGACAGTAAGGTCTGACTTTGCTTAGACAAAAGTCTCGTCACTGAACAGAAATAATGTCCAGTATAGAATATAAAGTCATGGTGCAGTGGAAACAGAATGGATATTGTGTATGACTCCATGAGCTTGGAGGACTGCATCCATACATCTCTGCAATGACTCAAATCACTGATTAATAAAGTCATCTGGAATGGCAAAGAAAGCGTTCTTGCAGGACTCCCAGAGTTCATCAAGATTCTTTGCATTCATCTTCAATGCCTCCTCCTTCATCTTATCCCAGACATGCTCAATAATGTTCATGTCTGGTGACTGGGCTGGCCAATCCTGGAGCACCTTCTTTGCTTTCAGGAGCTTTGATGTGGAGGCTGAAGTATGAGAAGGAGCGCTATCCTGCTGGAGAATTTGCCCTCTCCTGTGGTTTGTAATGTAATGGGCAGCACAAATGTCTTGATACCTCAGGCTGTTGATGTTGCAGATCTCTCGCACGCCCCCATACTGAATGTGACCCCAAACCATGATTTCTCCTTCACCAAACTTGACTGATTTCTGTGAGAATCTTGGGTCCATGCGGGTTCCAGTAGGTCTTCTGCAGTATTTGTGATGATTGGGATGCAGTTCAACAGATGATTCATGGGAAAAATCCACCTTCTGACACTTTTCCAAATGATCAACTAGAAGTCAAGTTATTATTTGTTCCTCTTACAACTGGGATCAACCACAAGTGTCATGGTCCTGACCTGACAGTCTTGTCCTGTCAGTGTTTAATGTTTCCCTGTTTGTCCTGTGCTTGTTTACATTGCTTTGCCTTAATTTGTGTTGGCCATGTGCTCCTCTTGTCTTTCCTTCTTGTTTTCAGTTCCCCCGCCCTCTTATTTAGACCTTGTTATCCGGATTGTTTTCACCTGTCTCTCGTGTGCTTTTTTCTATATATTGTGCTGTGTGTTCTCATATCTTTGGTGGTTCGTTCCATGTGAGCTTGTTTTGTATCCTAGCCTTGTATCCTTGCTGAGCTTTTTGTCTTGCCTGTTCTAGTTCTCGTCTATTTATTGTTTGTTTGTAGCTACTACTTTCTTTTGTTTGTTCCTAGTGTTTACTTAATTTTGTGTTCAAATCTTTGTTTTGCTTTTATCCTTAGAACCATTTTTGTTTTATTTTTCTGTCAGTCCCAGTCTTGTATTAGTAGTTGATTTTATTAGTTGTCTTTTTGATTTGTTTAATTTCTCTTGTTAACATTCTAGAAGTCTTTATTTCAGTTTCTGTTTTATTAAATTGCTTAAGTCAGTCTAGTTCTCTTTCTACTAGGATTTATATTTGATTTCATATTTTCTTTTAGATTTGGTTAGTTATTATTTTATATTATTGCTGCCTGTTTGCTGTCCTGTCTTGTGTATTATACTGTTCCAGTCATATCCCGTGTCCTGTCTTCCCTGGCCTGCCAGTCTGGAGTGTATGTGGCTTGCTCCAGGATCTAGCTCTGGTTTTGACCACTGTTGCTGTACTACTGGCTGGCTGTTCATTTTGATGCCATCTTGTCCCTACCACTGACTTCCCTGTGTTATTGCCCCTACTGTTTGGACCTTGTTATCCCCTTGTCTGTCTACTTGTGCCTAATTCCGTCAGTAAACCCCTTTGTATTGTTCATTGCTGCAACTGGGTCTGCTTTCTCGCAACCTACTGTGACAACAAGACTTTTGTCAGGTAGTATATTACCTATTGAGTTGCCTATAAATCTCTGAATGGAGATTCGGTCACATTTTAAACTGCTATTATTACTATTAGATTTTTATTCTGAATTTATTTGTACTCACTTAAGTGAGCATTTATTACCTATTAAGTTAATGATATTTAATATATTAAGTAACATGAAGAATGAAAAATACTAGCATTTATTTATCATAGTTCAACATAATGAATTAATAAAATCTAAACTTGTGCTTATTAACATTAGTTAATGCACTGGGAGTTAATAAGAACTAACAAAACTAAACTACAAGAAAATAAAATAAAAAAACGAAATTAAATTAAAATAATGTAATAAATGTACTTTTCATAAATTCAATATCTAATGGAACCTTATTGCAAACTGTGACCAATAAAGTGATATTTTTATCTTCAGCTGTTACTATTATTGTTTTATTCTGAATTTATTTGTTTTCATTAAGTGAGCAATTATTATTTATTGAGTTAATGATAGTTTACTAACATGAAGGATGAAAATACCAGCATTTATTAATCATAGTTCAACACTTACTAATGCATTATTAAAATCTAAAATTGTGCTTGTTAACATTAGTTAATGCACTGGAATGAACATGAACTAACAATGAATTAATTAAAAAAATAATAATGACCTTTTTTTTTATTTAAATTAAATTAAAATGAAAAATAAATAAAATTAAATAGAATAAAATTAAATTAAAATACTGTAATAAATGTACTTTTTATAAATTCAATAACGAATGGAACCTTACTGTAAACTGCGTGTGTGTGTGTATATATATATATATATATATATATATATATATATAAGTTATATTTTTATTCTGAATTTATTTGTATTCATTTAAGTGAGCAATTATTATTCATTATTTATTCATTCATTTTCCTTCAGCTTAGTCTCTTTATTAATCTGGGGTCGCCACAGCGGAATGAACCGCCAACTTGTTCAGCATATGTTTTACGCAGCAGATGCGCTTCCAGCTGCAACCCATCACTGGGAAACACCCATACACACTCATTCACACACATACACTACGGCCAATTTAGTTAATCAATTCCCCTATAGCGCATGCATTTGGACTGTTGGGGAAACCGGAGCACCCGGAGGAAACCCACGCCAACACGGGGAGAACATGCAAACTCCACACAGAAACGCCAACTGACCCAGCCAGGACTCGAACCAGCAACCTTCTTGCTGTGAGGTGATTGTGCTACCCACTGCGCCACCGCATCGCCATGAATTAATTAAGAAAACAAAATATTATTTAATTAATTAATAAAATAAATAAAATTAAAATAAAATACTGTAATAATGTACTTTTCATTAATTCAATAACTAATGGGACATTATTGTAAACTGTGACCAATAAAGTTCAACTGTTACTATTATTTTTTTATTCTGAATTCATTTGTATTATTCATTTAAGTGAGCAATTATATTTACTAATATACTATAATATATTTACTAACACGAAGAATGAAAAATACCAGCATTTATTAATCATAGTTCAACATTTACTAATGCATTATTAACATCTAAAATTGTACTTGTTAACATTTAAAACAATTAATGCACGGTGAGTTAACAAACTAACAATGAATGAATAAAATAAATAAAATAAAAATAGAATAGAATAAAATAAATAAATAAAATAAATAATTAAATTTAGTTAAAATAAAACTAAAATACTGTAATAAAATGTACTTTTCATGAATTAAATAATTAATGTAACCTTATTGTAAACCCTAAGATCAAATATTTGAACTAACAATGAAAAACTGTATTTTAATTAACTAGCATTATAAATAAATAAATAAATAAATAAATAAATAAATAAATAAATACTATAAAGATGTAATAAATGTACTGTCCATTCTTAGTTCATGTCAGTAAATACTAAAGGCCCAGTACAGATATCTGTCCAGTTCTATTCTGGTTCACTGGTGTGTGTGTGTGTGTGTGTGTGTGTGTGTGTGTGTGTGTGTGTGTGTGGGGCATGGACCAGTTTGGAAATGTGTCTCAGAAAGTTGATTTGCGTGCACAAACGGCTCGCAGACGTCCATATGTTACCATAGTAAGGAGGATTTCCTAATGGGGTGCTGAGGATCACACACTCACGTTCATAACACCTGACGAGCAGCATGACCCTACAAGGAGAGAGCTGAGCCAATCAGAGAGCAGCTACTACTGCAGCTCGGCCACTCAGAGCACGGCTGAGGGGGAGGGGCCAGGCCCCTGTTACCCCTCAGCTGTTAAGCACATTTAGGGTTCGGGTCCACATGCCAGTGCATTGGCCCATTGACATATACAGTATTCCTCCTGGAGAGACAGACGCAGCCTTGGAGATGTTACTAAAACTAGAGTCCGCAAACCCCGGTGACAGCTTTAGGCTTCACCCTGTGTTGACAAAAAGCTGAACAATCAGAATTATATCAAGAGACTGCTGACTATTGCCTAGTAAATCTCATGCTGTGTGTGTGTGTATGTGTGTGTGTGTGTGTGCGTGTTGGAAAGAGTTGTTTTTTAAAAGTAATGTATTACAATCTTACATTTATAAAAGATTAAAACACACAAACACACACACACACGCGCGCGCACACACACACACACACAAAGAACATACATTCCTTTCTTTAAAATCTAAGTAATATATTTAGTTACTTTATTTATTATAATGTTAGGGCGGCGCGGTGGCGCAGTGGGTAGCACTGTCGCCTCACAGCAAGAAGGTCGCTGGTTCGAGCCTCTGCTGGGTCAGTTGGCGTTTCTGTGTGGAGTTTGCATGTTCTCCCCGTGTTCGTGTGGGTTTCCTCCGGTTTCCCCCACAGTCCAAACACATGTGCTATAGGGGAATTGGGTAGGCTTAATTGTCCGTAGTGTATGAGTGTGTGTGTAAATGAGTGTGTATGGATGTTTCCCAGTGATGGGTTGCAGCTGGAAGGGCATCCGCTGCGTAAAACATATGCTGGATAAGTTGGCGGTTCATTCTGCTGTGGCGACCCCTGATAAATAAAGGGACTAAGCTGAAAAGAAAATGAATGAATGAATTATAATGTTACTTTTTAAAAGTTATATATTATCATTTTAAGATACATAAAACATGCATAACTTTCCTTAAAATGTAATCAAGTTACATATTTAGTTACTTTTTTAATGTTTTTAAAAAGTTACCTTTAAAAGTAATGTATTACAAACTTACATTTATAAAAAAAGATTCAAACACACACACACACACACGCACGCACACACACACATACACAATAACATGCATTCCTTTCATTAAAAAGTATCTAAGTAACACATTTAGTTACTTTATTTTTAGTTTTAAAATGTTACTTTTTAAAAGTTATATATATTATCATTTTAAGCCCAGCCAAGATGAAAAAGAAACAAAAATGCAAATTAAACATGCATTACTGTCATGAAAATGTAACTAAGTAACACATTTAGTTGGAAAAAGTTACTTGTAAAAGTGATGTATTACTATCTTACATTTGCAAAAGATTAAAAAAGACACAAAATGACATAAATTCCTTTCATTAAAAAGTAACTAAGATATTTACACACACACACGCACGCACGCACACGCACGCACACGCACACACACACACACACACGCACACACACGCACACACAAATAACATGCATTCCTTTCCTTAAAAACACATTTAGTTAATTTTTTGTTGTTTTTAAAATGTTACTTTTTTAAAAGGTTATATATTGTAATTTTAAACCCAGCCGAGATGAAAAAGAAACAAAAATGCAAATAAAATAATAAATAATAATACTTTCTTTAAAATGTATCCAACGCCTAAAGTTGCCTTTAAAAGGAATGTATTACAATCTTCATTCATTCATTCATTTTCTTTTCGGCTTAGTCCCTTTATTAATCTGGGGTCGCCACAGCGGAATGAACCGCCAACTTATTCAGCATATGTTTTACGCAGCGGATGCCCTTCCAGCTGCAACCCATCACTGGGAAACATCCATTCACACACATACACTACGGACAATTTAGCTTACCCAATTCCCCTATAGCGCATGTGTTTGGACTGTGGGGGAAACCGGAGCACCCGGAGGAAACCCACACCAACACGGGGAGAACATGCAAACTCCACACAGAAACGCCAACTGACCCAGCCGAGGCTCGAACCAGTGACCTTCTTGTTGTGAGGGGATTGTGCTACCCACTGCGCCACCGCGTCGCCCTTGTATTACAATCTTACATTTTAAAAAGATTTCAAATAAAAAATGAATACCTTACATTGCTTTCTTTAAACTGTAACTAACACATACTTAGTTACTTTTTTTGTAACTAAAGTTATATATTACAATCTTAAGCCCAGCCAAGACGAAAAACATGCAAATAAAACATGCATTGCTTTCATTATAAAGTAACAAAGACATTTAGTTGCTTATTTTTAAATGTTTTTAAAAAGTTACTTACTTAAAAGGAATATATTGCAATTTAAGCACAGCCAACATAAAATAAATCACACAAATAACATGCATTCCTTTCCTTAAAATGTAAGTAACACATTTAGCTGCTTGTTTGTTGTTTTTAAAGTTATATATTATAATCTTAAGCCCAACCAAGATTACAAAAATGCAAATAAAACATAAAAAATAAATGCAAATGCAAATTAAAAAGCCAATGTAATTTTTAAGCACAGCCAATGTAAACAAATCACACAAATGACATACGTTCCTTTCCTTAAAAAGTAACATTTAGTTACTTTACTTTTTGTTTTTGATTTCTTTTTAAAGGTATATATTACCATCTTAAGCCCAGCTGAAATGAAAAAGATAGAAAAAATTTCTTGTCTTAAAAAATGTTTTAAATATATTACAATTTTAAGCCCAGCTGAGATGAAACAAATCACACAAATAACATGCAAAACTTCCCTTAAAATACACATGCTTAGTTACTTTTTTATTTTAAGTTTTGAAAAAAGTTACTTCTAGAAGTAAAATATTACAATTTTAAGCCCAGGTGGTTCATTCCGCTGTGGCGACCCCTGATGAATAAAGGGACTAAGCTGAAGTAAAATGATTAAATAAATGAACGAATGAATTTCAAGCCCAGCCCAGACGAGAAAAATACACAAAAATAACATATATTACTTTTTTAACACATTTAAAAATCTTGAGTCATTTAAAAATTAAAGTTAGTTTTTAAGGAAAGTAATGTATGTTATATCTGTGTATTTTGTTTCATCTCGACTGAGCTTGAGATTGTAATATAATGAAAATAAAATAAATGTTGAAAGAAAATAACATACATATGTCCAATAAAAACAGCAAAAGCACTTAAAAATATTATAAGACAACATATGTTTTTTAATGTAAATTATCTATACTTCCTAAACTAAGTTAATCATATTTCTGACGTTATATTAATGTAATTTAAGTTTAAATAAATTCTAAAGTTTATTTGATTCAACTTAAATTTAAAGCAACAAGGACTTTTTTTACAGCGGTGAAGCAAAAGCATGCAATAATAATATAATAAATAAATAAATAAATGAATAAACAGTGTTTCTTGGTGCAAATATGAACACTTCAAATAAATATACTATGAATATGATCAGTAAGTCATAACGACATGTGTTTTACGCTGATCATAATTTAATCATGTTTCCAACGTAAGTTATAAAAACTATTTAAAGTATTATTTTAAGTTAAAACGAATCATAAGAGGAATTTTTTTAGTGGTGAAAAAATATTTTGTAATATATTATGTAAAAATATTATAAAATACATAATATATATAATCAAATATAATAAAATATATGATTTAAAACATATAAACCATGCTACATATAGTGTTTATTTAAAAGCTATTTTGCACATTACTTTTTTTGCAAGCCATTTGACCGTTTCTTTTTTATATATATATAAACTAAATATATTATATCTTAAATATACAATTAATCAGACATGCAAATAATGCATTCAACCTACAAACCTATAAAAATTACATGATCAACATATGTTTTATGCTGGTTACAACTCAATCAAACTTAATTTTATTAATTTATAAAAGCTATTTCAAACCAATATTTTATGTTAAAATCACTCGTAAACCTACTACGAGTCAACTTAAATAAAAAATCTCATTTAATTCCAATATAAAAGTGTTGTTTTTTCAGCTGAGAACCCCCTGGTGCAGATGGTTGGCCCCCGGCCCGCTATTCTAAGGAAGCCTTTCTTAATTTTAGGGCGGCGCTGCATGCGCTCAGATCAGATTCAGGGGTGGGGAGGGTTATTTTTTCTTTTTTCTTTTTTCTTGCCTGCTCATATTTGGGCCTGTGTGAACCCCAGGCTCCGCCCCGGCCCCCAGGAGCCGCTCTTATTTAAAGGGGATCCTTGCCTTCAGTCTTCGTCCCAGTGGAAGCATCAGTCTTGTGATAACAACTTGGTGAGTCCTACAGACCAGCGCTCGACTCTAGGCTTTAAATGCATTGTATTCTTTTTGACTTTGGTTTTTGCGCAGACTCTGGATTAGCTACTGGGAGAGTTTTAACTATGCTCATTAGTCTTGTTGTTGAACTGCTAGGTTTAAAGAGTGTTTTCTCTAATGCATGAATGAAGCGACAGCTGAAAACCAGAAATAGAGCGTTTGTCCTCCTGTTAAACTCTAGCCTTTCTTTGGCATTTGTCAGTCCGAGTCTTCAGCTGCTCGCAGGAGATTGGATTTCAGTAACCCTCGCTGAGCACAAACTACACGTGTTTCCTTCAGATTGAATTCATTATTAATCATTCTAGATTTTAAATTATGTTCTTACTCATCTTACTCATATTTTAGCCTTACTGAGCAGACTGAATGGACACGTGTTTCATAAAGATTAATTTTATTCCAATTAATATTTAACCATTCTAGTTTTAAAATTGCGTCCTAAGTCATGGTTGATTTTTAATACCAATCGACTCTAATTAAATTAATTGTTGTGGTTTTTAAATGTTATTTCTATTTCATTTTTAGGCTCGTTTTTATGTGATTTTATTAGATTCTAGTTTTAAAATCGTGATCTAACTCGTTGATTTCTTATCCTTACAGAGCAGACTGAATGAACCTGTTTCGTTAAGATTAACTTCATTATAGCTAATTATTGAACCATTCTAGTGGTTTATAAATCGGCTCTATTTAAATTGATCATAGTTTTTATTTCTATTTAGTTTTCATTATTTTTTTGGGTAGTTTTTATGTGATTTTATCAGATTCTAGTTTTAAACTCATGGTTGATTTTCTTATCCTTGCTGAGCAGAACCACCAAGTCTTTCATTAAGATTAAGTTAATTAATAACCATTCTAGTTTTAAAATGGTGTCCTAAGTCATGGTTGACTTTTTACAAATTTACTATTTAATATATCTCTATTTAATATATTTTAGGGTCGATTTTATCTGATTTTATTAATTCTTATTATCTTGGCTTAGTATTTTGTTCTAGTTTTTATGCTCAGTATTATTATTATTATTATTATTATTATATTTGAACTAAATTTCTCATCATAGTTTATTCATTTTATAAATTTTTTTGCCTATTCACTAATTGTTATGGTAGCTTATAATTATTGATTTTATTAGACTTTTTTGGGCTAGTTTTTATGCACACTAACATTTTATTATACTATTATATTATTATATTTTTTTATATTTATTATAACTATTATATCACAACCATTCTTTTTATTATTATTATTATTATTATTATCTATTCTTTTCATTAATTTTTTGTGTGTAGCTTTCATGTGTTTTTTTATTTCATGTATTTTATTTTTATTATATTTGCATTGTATTTTTTGGACTAGTTTATATAATGATATAACAAAAAGCCATGATGACAAATGTTTTTATAACACTTATTGAGTATAAGCTAATCAGATTTCAACTACTCTTTTCAAAGTTATATAAAGTTAATATTATTAGATATTCTGATTAATGTAAGTTGAGATCATTTGAAATTTCTCATATGCATTTATGGAAACTGCTCTTTCAGATGCGACTTTTAAAGCCGTTATATACAGTAAATGAACGTTTATTATTATGACATTATTTCCTAAGGCTTCTACAGTACAGCAGGATGTAAAGTGTGCATTTCTGTGTAATTACGCTGACTGTAAATGTGCATATACAGACTCTCAGCGTATCTGACTGTGTGCTGTTGTGATTTTTCCTGCACAGACCAACCAGAAAACCAACCATGTGTGACGACGAGGAGACTACCGCCCTTGTGTGCGACAACGGCTCTGGCTTGGTCAAGGCTGGATTTGCCGGAGATGACGCTCCCCGTGCTGTCTTCCCCTCCATTGTTGGCAGACCCCGTCACCAGGTGAAAAAAACACTGCAGGATAAACACAGAAAATAAGAGCCTCAAACACAGAAAAGAGCCTCAAACATCGAAAAAAATAGCCTCAAATACTGAAAATATGAGCCTCAAACATAGAAAGTTAGAGCCTCAAACACAAAATAGCCTCAAACATAGAAAATAATAGCCTCAAACACAGCACATACTGTTATAAAGAGCCTCAAACACA
>CAIGQV010017386.1:32329308-32352195 GCA_903798115.1 Danio jaintianensis
GTTTAGATGTCTAATAGACTTCTTTTAAACTCCAAAAATGCTTGCTAGGTTTTAAGGCAGGTGTTTAGGTGTACTGACCCCAGAGAGAACACATCAGCAGCTCCTCAAACTCTTTCTTCTCTTCTTGCAGATCATGTTTGAGACCTTCAACGTCCCTGCCATGTATGTGGCTATCCAGGCTGTGCTGTCCCTCTACGCTTCCGGCCGTACCACCGGTCAGTCCACACACTCTTATCACACTCTTCACAGAAAGAAGAAAAAGCAGAAATATAGCAATAAGCTGTAAACATTCTCTAGTCAATAATCCTATTTAATGCTTTGGAGTCAGAGTTGGTGGAACATTTAAAAAAAGGTACATTTTTAGATACTAATATCTACCTTTAAGCTACAAATTCAACTCTTTGGATATTAATATTTACTTTTAAGATTTAATATGAACTCTTAAAGTTTTAATGAACACTCTTAACGAACACTTAAGGTACTCATTGTTACTTATATACTTATGTACTTTAGGTACTAATATATACATTTAATCTACAACATGGTCCCTTAAGATATTAATATTTACTTTAAGGAACCAATATAGACTATTAATAATATTTAATTATAAGCTGAAATATGGACCCTTTGTGTACTAATATTTACTTAGATGAACTCATTAGGTATTAAAATGTATTTTTAAGGTATCAATATGGCCCCTAATGTATTAATAATTATTGTAAACTACAGTATTGACCCTAATATTAACTCTTAAGTACCAATATGGACACTTTAAATACTAATATTTATTTATACGGACCCTTTAAGTGCTAATATTTACTTATAAGGTACCAATATGGTCTATTTAGGAACTAATATTTAATTATAAGCTGAAATATGAACCATTTATGTACTAATATTTACTTAGATGAACCCTTTAGGTATTAAAATGTATATTTAAGGTATCAATATGGCCCCTAATGTATTAATATTTATTTTAAACTACAGTATTGACCCTAATATTTACTCTTAGGTACCAATATGGACAAAATTTATTTATACAGACCCTTTAAGTCACTAATATTTACTACACAACAACATTGACTCTTTATGTACTAATGTTTACTTTTAAGTTAACAATACATGTAATAATATGTTCCCTTTACATACAAAAGTGTACTTTTCACCCAAATCACAGCTTGTGTACCTTTATTTCTAAGTGTGCACAGTGCAGATGCAATGATTAATAAATAAGTAAAAACAGTGATTTAAATATATTCCGTAAGCATTTTAGTGCATTGAGGATGTCTTATAGGTACAGTTCAAGCCCTTACATGTAATATACACTGTGATTATTGACTCTGGGAAGTGTGTTATTAATGAAGCGGTCAGCAATTGGCAATGTGCATGCTGTGAGATTATGATGTGTGTGTGGCTCTGACAGCTGTGATCATCACCTGTTAGATTTACACACACACACACTGCTGCTCTCTGAAACTCAGCCTGTGTCTGCCTGCAGGTATTGTGCTGGATGCTGGAGATGGTGTGACCCACAACGTCCCCGTCTATGAGGGTTACGCTCTGCCCCACGCCATCATGCGTCTGGATCTGGCCGGTCGCGATCTGACTGACTACCTGATGAAGATCCTGACTGAGAGAGGCTACTCTTTCGTGACAACCGGTGAGCAAACTAGGGAGAAAAACTGGAGAAACACAACCCAGAACACTTACTAAACACACCTGCATTCAAGTGTGCTATTAGTATACTTCAATTAAACAAAAACAATTATTTTTACAATATTAAGACAACACTTTAAGTCTATTTTTGATGCAAATTATTAAGATTGCACTTAAGTATACTGACAAAAAAGTCTATACTTGTTCATTGACATATACTTAAAAGTATAATTAAGTACAAAAATCTGAATAAATTGTATTGCAAGTTTAAAATCAATAACTCAAGAAATCAGGCTGAGCTTTCAATAATATTTTGTTTGGGCGCAATACCAAAACTCACTACTAATGATGTTTGTTGACCCCATTTCTGTAGCAAAATAATGGCTTTTATATAAATAAACCATGGTAAAAATATTTAAAAAACTCTTTCCAACATTATAAAGTTTGTCATTATTCAATTAGACTTCAATTGTGTATATAGTGTAGTATATAATGTAGTATACTCCTGCTAATATATTGACATAAATACAAAATATAAGGGAAAATTCCACTGTGTGAAACTATTTGTGTACAAATATCAGTAAATGTTGTGTAATGGATATTTACCCTAAAAAACTAGCTTTGGATTATTATGAGTGTGTAGTAAAGGACACAACTCTTAAACTAGGTTTAGTCGCAGGGTCGCGGTAGTCGCCTTTAACGGAGATATCATTGTTTGTGTACGCGTTAATGTGTTGTACTTGTGTTCGGTATTGAGTATAATTGTGCTGAACTCTGCTCTCCACAGCTGAGCGTGAGATTGTGCGCGACATCAAGGAGAAGCTCTGCTATGTGGCTCTGGACTTCGAGAACGAGATGGCCACCGCCGCCTCCTCCTCCTCCCTGGAGAAGAGCTACGAGTTGCCCGACGGTCAGGTCATCACCATCGGCAATGAGCGTTTCCGCTGCCCCGAGACCCTCTTCCAGCCTTCCTTCATTGGTGCGTCACTCTCTCAAGTCTAATAGGCTGATTATTGTAGCTCATATGAGTCTGAGCATCATCTTGTGTCTCACCTGCACAGGTATGGAGTCTGCTGGCATCCATGAGACCGCCTACAACAGCATCATGAAGTGCGACATTGACATCCGTAAGGATCTGTACGCCAACAACGTCCTCTCCGGCGGTACCACCATGTACCCTGGTATTGCTGACCGTATGCAGAAGGAGATCACCGCTCTGGCCCCCAGCACCATGAAGATCAAGGTGAGCACAAAGCAGTTTACAGCAGTTTTACTATGAGGAAATAAAATCTTACAGTTTATTACACTCATATTTCAGTTGTATTTACTGAGAAACTCACGATGTTCTTCCATCTTTCCCTCTGTAGATCATTGCTCCCCCTGAGCGTAAGTACTCCGTCTGGATCGGTGGCTCCATCCTGGCTTCTCTGTCCACCTTCCAGCAGATGTGGATCACCAAGCAGGAGTACGACGAGGCAGGTCCATCCATCGTCCACAGGAAGTGCTTCTAAACCAACAACAATCTCTCAGTCTCAGCCGTACATTTGTACTGTCTCTTTTACTGTATATACATGTCATGTTGTAATAAAAACAGATAAGTGATAAGAGATCGCAGTGTTTTGGGTCATCACTTGCATGCATGCATCCATTAAAAAAATAATGCAATAAAATATGTTTATTGGGAATATACATAAAGTTATGATGCAAAAGTACCATCAGGATTATCTTTTTTAACAAATAGCAATAAATAAAATAGAAAATGCATCAAATTATAATTTTTATTATATATATAAGTATGTTTATTGGGAATACACAGAGCATTATGATGCAAAAGTACCACCAGGATATTCCTTTTTTAACAATTAGCAAAAGAATAAAAAATAGATAGATAAATAAATAAAATACAGCAAACAACCACTCCTCACCAACATATTCATTCATTCATTTTCTTTTCGGCTTAGTCCATTTATTAATCAGGGGTCGCCACAGCGGAATGAACCGCCAACTTATCCAGCATATGTTTTTCACAGCGGATGCCCTTCCAGCTGCAACCCATCACTGGGAAACACCCATACACACTCATTTACACACATACACTATGGACAATTTAGCTTACCCAATTCCCCTATAGCACATGTCTTTGGACTTGTGGGGGAAACCGGAGCACCCGGAGGAAACCCACGCCAACACGGGGAGAACATGCAAACTCTACACAGAAATGCCAACTGACCCAGCCGAGGCTCGAACCAGCGACCTTCTTGCTGTGAGGCGATTGTGCTACCCACTGCGCCACCCTGACGCCCCTCACCAACATATATTGTCTCAAAATTGATCAAAACATTTGTCATATTGATGTTAGATAAAAAGTTACAGTGGTTAATGATTATAATTAAAAATAAATAAAAATATAAATATAAAAAATGGGCAGCATGGTGGCACAGTGGGTAGCACAATCGCCTCACAGCAAGAAGGTCGCTGGTTCAAGCCTCGGCTGGGTCAGTTGGAATTTCTGTGTGGAGTTTGCATGTTCTCCATGTTCGCGTGGGTCCAAAGACGTGGTATAACACTAAATTATGTGTGTATGGGTGTTTCCCAGTACTGGGTTGCAGCTGGAAGGGCGTCCGCTGCGTAAAACATATGCTGGATAAGTTGGCGGTTCATTCCGCTGTGGCGACCCCTGATAAATAAAGGGACTACCCGAAAAGAAAATGAATGAATATAAATTTACATTACATTACAAAATGGGCCCAAATTTAAGTGAATATATATTTTTAAATAAATGAGTGAATGACTGATTTAAAATGAAAATAAATTAATTAAAAATAGATTAAATTATTATTTTTTAAATATATAAGTATATTTCTTGGGAATATAACATAAAGTACCACCAGGATATTCCTTTTTTTAAACAATTAGCAAAAATATATAAAGAAAAATAATAAAAAAATAAAAAAATAAATAGGATTTTAAAATATATATATAAATTTATTAAATAACGAAATAAATTATAATATTATATAATAATAAAATAATAATAAATGACTGACAATACTAACATTTAATATATACGAAATAGTCAAATATTAAAGCCTAAACAGTTAATGCATCAAGAAAATGGACCCAAATTTAAATGAATATATATTTTTAAATAAATGAGTGAATGACTGATTTAAAATGAAAATTAATTAATTAAAAAATGCATTAAATTATTATTTTTAAAAAATATGAATAAAAAAGTTTATTGTGAATATAACATAAAGCACCTTCCCTTCTTAACAATCAGCTAAAATATTAATGCAAATAAATAAATAAATAAATAATAAACAAATAAATAACAAACAAATAAACTAATAAATGAATAAACAAATAAATAAACAAATAAATAAACAAATAAATAAATTCTAAATAAACCGAATTTTAAAATATGAAAAAAGAAAAATTAAATAACAAAAGAAATTATAAAAATAGAAAGAAATATAAAAATAATAATAAATGGCTGACAATACTAACATTTAATATATACAAAACAGTCAAATATTAAAGTCTAAACAGTTAATGCATCAAGAAAATGGACCCAAATTTAAAGTAATATATGTTTTTAAATAAAGAACACGAGTTGAAGGACTAATTTTGCTTGAAATCTCGCTTTATCGCGTGTTTTTCTCTAGATGGCAGCATTGTGTCATGCACAGTAATAGTTTCATTACAGTAATTCAACATCTTTATACTTTGATAATACTGATCAACACACATAAAGTGAATAAAAACTTAGCAGTGTTCACAACAAAACAGAATTCGTTTAAACTAAATAAATGACCACTACTAAAGAGTGAAATATAAATATAAATAATAATAATCAGAATAAATTCCCAAACTAAAAGAGCATTATAAATGAAATATGCATAAATAACAACCAAAATGCATTAACTTAAGAATGCAAATTTCATTAAACAAATACACAGATAAAAAGATATGATAGTCAGATGGTAAGAGCATTGGAATAAAATATGTGCATGCAAACTTCATTTGAAAGCAAATACAAAAGATATGATAGATGGTAAAAGCATCAAAATAAAATACGTGCATGCATTAAATGACATCTTGCATAACAAATGAACTTTTCCTGCAGCACCCTCAGCCAAAATGCATTAAATCAGTGCTGCAAATTAAGAAATAAAGTGATGACAATGAAGGTTTCACAACTGCACTGTGGAAAAATGCCTTTCTATAAATCTCACAATCATTGGAGAAATATGGTACTCATGTGGACAGTTATCTAGCACTTGTCCAGGCGTGTGTGTGTGTGTGTGTGTGTGTGTGTGTGTGATATTATGTTGCGACAAACATGCAGAAGTTTCGCATCTGTTACGCCATCAATCTCGCATGTCACACTGTCCAGGGGCGGGTCTGTCTAACCACGTGACTATCCCTATCCAATCAGAGTGCGGGAAACGCTTGAGTGACGTAGGCAGGGCGAAATTTGAACGTTTACCGAACTGCCGTTGTGTGAAGACAGGAAATAAAGCGGACGGACAGACACAAACACTGGACTCATATGGAGACATTTAGAGGCTATTTTACAATATAAAATGAGGTTTAAGCGGAGTAAAGTGGGAAAATTAAATATAATCGTAGTTTGGTGTCTTTAATCGGTTGATTATTATCGAAATGCCTCAGGCGGAACTGTAGAGAAGTCAACTAACGTCAATTGTAACGTAACTTAACGTATATTTACATCGTTTTTAAGCATAAATCGCGTATTTCTACATATTTTCGAGGCCTTTTACAATATATTACACGTCATAATGAAGGTTTTGGAGAGAAATGTGGTTCGTCTTGCCGTCGTTCAGCATCTTCGGTCGTTTTATGGAATAAAAATCAAGAACTGGAATAAAAACAGAAGCAAACAGACATCAGCGAACACGGTGAGTTCATAAATCAGCACAAAACCTTGATTTATGATATTATAATGCTGTAAATCTATGTGTCAAAGTTGGTGAGCCTCCTAGTTAGGGACAACTAAGGCCTTTTGTGTGTTTATCATCGCCCAATATTCAGCAGTTGTTTATTGATGTCTCAGTTTCGTAACTTAGTCAACTTTAGATATTTGTATTATTAATGTAAGGTAATATCAGACATTTGTGTGTTTCTTTATTAATGTTCATTATTCAGTAGTTATGATTAGTTAGTTGCATGTTTTACTCTAAGCTGTATTGGTTTCATTTGTTTGGAGAATATAAACATGCAACAACTGAATATGTTGTTTTTTTTCTATTACATTTTTGCCATTTTTTGTCTCCTGTCACACTAAATAGTTAGTCAACTTCCTTTTTCTCTTGGTTCAGAGATGATTCAGCACATCTTGAACACACAAAAAAACGTATTTCAGAGTTTAAAAAGGTCAAATAGCTTATAAAAGTACTTTTGATGTTTCATTATAAATCAAACACATAATCCATGACAAGTCTGGCTGTTGGGTGTACAAGAAAAAGTCTTAATAAATGTGATTATAGTAACGGTCGCTGAATTCTGGTCTTGTGAGATGAATTTGTGTCCTATGTTTATATCTGGTCATTTTCTTCAATGCAGTGCTGTGAAACGAGATTAAGTGAATATGAAGGCTATGCCAGAGTTAGTTGATTTTCAAACACACACAGAGCTTCGGTTGTTCCTGCATGCCGGTCCATCATTACCTGAACAGATCTTTCTTGTCCTCCAGGTCAGGGTGTTTGGGGTTGCGCTGGAAGGTCTGCCACACTGCCATGTGCTAGACTATGGAGATTTACCCTGGTAAGAGCCACACGTTTGTGTACATGCATAACAAAGAGATGGATTTTTGTGTGTACATGCATAACAAAGAATGACCTGGTTAATTTTGATTGGGGTTGGTTTTATATTCGCACATTTAGACCTTCTCCTTACCATAATTTGGAAAAAAGCATTCTTTGCAGATTCTTAATAGGGTATATATGCATGGTCTTTTCGATTTGGAAATTGGATTTATTCACCAATTTGCTATATTTGTGCCTACAGTTGGCATACGGTGTGACATTAAGGTTATTCTGTAAAAAATTAAAATGGATACTTTCCCTAAATAACCAATTTCATATTTATTTTATGTGCAGATTCATTAGATTTTGTATAAATTTTCTAAATCATGATGCAAAGCTAAACATTTTTCCTTAGTCTTTCCAGATGTTTTGGATTAATTTTGACAAAGCTTGAAACTCTTGCTAATAATTTTCCCTTTTCTTCCACTGACTGTTTTATGACCATGATTCCTATAAATTACACTATTTTATATCTTGACATTATCTCATTTTCAGTATTGGGGGTTTATATTTGCCTTTAATAATGTAATTTCATAAAAGTATTCTTTGCAAATTCTAAATAGGCAAATCATATTATCAGCCAATGGCTGTCAAAGTACAACACAGTTAATTTAATAGTGCTAATTTATTTTTTTAAGTCAATCTTACATGCTATTTCAGACCTAATATTCAAACTAGCATGGTAAACAATATAGGGAGCGTGTCACAAGTTGTCGGTGAACATATGTGCGAATATAAAACCAACTTTACCTCAATGTAATTTTGAGACAAAAACACTGAAGTGCTTAAATAACGGCACCATTTACACTGTCTCAATGCAAAACAATCTGTGCACCCTACAGGAGGTGTGAGTGGCTATAAAGTGCAAATTCACCATTTACTCACACCCACAGGGTTCTAAACTATTATGACTTTCTTTCTTCTGTTGAACACAAAACAGTATTGGGAAGAATGCTGGAAACAAACAATACCAGTGAAGTCAATGACTGTTTTTTTTTTTCTGCATTCTTCAATATATATCTTCCTTTGTGTTCGACAGAAGAAAGAAACTCAAACAGGTTTGGAACAAATGAGTAAATGATGACAGAATTTTTATTTTTGGGTGAACTGCTCCTTTAAATGGGTGACACGGTGGCTCAGTGGTTAAGCACTGTTTCCTCACAGCAAGAAGGTCGCTGGTTTGAGTCTCGGCTGGGTCAGTTGGCGTTTCTGTGTGGAGTTTGCATGTTCTCCCCGTGTTGGCGTGGGTTTCCTCCGGGTGCTCCGGTTTCCCCCACAGTCCAAACACATGTGCTATAGGGGAATTGTTGAACTAAATTGGCCGCAGTGTATGAGTGTGTGTGTATGGGTGTTTCCCAGTGATGGGTTGCAGCTGGAAGGGCATCCGCTGCGTAAAACATATGCTGGCCTGTAAAAGTTGGCAGTTCATTCGGCTGTGACGACCTCTGTTATAGAGACTGAGCTGAAGGAGAATGAATGAATGTTCCTTTAAATGCCAGAAACAACAGGGCTGTTTGATACTTGCATGGTTGAATATCAAGGTCATATTGTTTAATACAGCCACAAGCCAAATAATACATTAAAATACAGTAAAAAAAACAAATAAACAATGTTTTTAGACAAAATCTAAGTTTTTTAGTTTTGCTTAAACAGACATTCAAAGTAAATTACAGACTCTTTGAATGGAATGTTAGGCTCTCGGAATATATATGATATGCAACATGATTATATGAAACAAATTATATAAACATGTTGCCTGATGCTTTGAATACATATGTGACCCTGGTCATAAGGGTCAATATTTTTAATCATCTGAAAGCTGAATGAATGAATTTTCCATCGATATACTGGTTAGGATGGAGAAAATTTGGCTGATAAACAATTAATTAAAAATCAGGAATCTAGGGGTTAAAAAACCAAACAAAATATTGATAAAATCACCTCTAAATTTGAACAAATGAAGTACTTAGCAAAGCATATAATTACTCAAATTTGGTTTTGATATAGGCCTATTTAAAGAAGAAAATTCACAAGATGCCTTGAGCAAATATATTTACATTCTTGATATCTCCATTTTTATTATTGTGTATTGCATTTATTTTATTTGTTTGATAATTATGTGTTCCCATATCTGCTTGTAGCCTAATGTTTCTCACAATTTAAATAACATAAAAAGAAGAGATTTTTGCGACTGTATTTGCATTCTTGATATCTCTGTTTTTATTATCATCATATATTAGGGTTGAATGATATTGGAAAAATCTCACATTGCAAGGTTTTGTTTTTCTGTGATATATATTGTGATATGAATATAATTTCACCAGATGACTTGAACAGCTCAATTCAGAAAGAGTTCATAATTTTATATTGATTTGGATGATTTCGTACAGTTAATCTGCATAAATGAAACACAGACAGCATTTTATGGACAGTCTAGACCTTAAACTAAGCAAACAAGCAATTTATTAAGGTTAAACTTCCCAGTGATTCTACAATGTGGTTCTTGGTCAACTATAATCCCACTCAAATCTCTTAAGAAATGAATAACTTAAAACTGAACTGACATTGCAGATCCTCCTACGTGACTATTGCAGATTTGCTGAAATGATGTATTGTGCAGCCCTATCATGTATTACATTTATTTTATTGTCTGATAATCACGTGTGTCCATTCTGTCCCCAGCTTTATAGTGGATATTTGTACAACTCTCCTGGATCATCTGGACACAGAGGGTCTGTTCAGAAAGTCTGGCTCTGTGGTGCGGGTCAAAAGCCTCCGGGTGAGTGACCTCTGCTTCAATACACGACACAGACGCTGACCAGTGCCATCATTTAAAGGGGACCTATTATGCTCCTTTTTACAAGATGTAAAATAAGTCTCTGATGTCTCTAGTGTGTGTGCAAAGTTTTAGCTCAAAATAGCACACAAATAATGTTCTCTAACTCTCTGAAACTGACCCTTTTAGACTTTGATCCTAATTGTGCTGTTTTGGTGACTGTCGCTTTAAATTCAAATGAGATTGTGCTCTTTTCAAAAGAGGGTAGAGCTACAAATTCTTATGTGTCAGCATAGTGACAGATTGAACTAGTGTTGTCAGTGTGTGCTTTATGCTTTTGTCAGTCTATGGAGACTCCTGTCGCTGTTCATCTGCGCTTCATCTAAAACTCCACATCTATAATCCTCTTAGTCTATGCTGACATTATCTTCAGCAGCTCAAACACTCTAATGGATAATGGACAGACGGCTGCTTCTCACTCAGGGCTGCTGTTTATGCTAATGAGGGAGAGATGGGCACTAGTGGGCGGGGCTTTCCCCCTCTGATGACACGTACAAAGGGAGAATGTCAATCAAAGTGTTTGTTTTTATCAAGTCTGATTAGAACAAACACAATTCATTCATCTTTACCATTAGAAGCTGCTGGAGATATTCACACACTGCTGACACACAACTCTTATAGAAGTGAGTTTTGCATGAAAGAGTGTATTGTTTTGCCCCTGTAGGCTAAACTGGACCAGGGTGAGGACTGTCTGTCCGCTGCTCTCCCGCTGGACATTGCTGGACTCCTGAAGCAGTTTTTCAGGGAGCTTCCAGAGCCGGTTTTGACTGTGGATCTGCACAGTGCTTTCCTGAAGGCCCAGGAGCTTCCCACAGCAGAGGAGAGGACCTCAGCTACAGTCCTGCTGTCCTGCGTACTGCCTGACAGAAACTTAAACACACTGCGCTACTTCTTCAGCTTCCTGAAGACCGTCTCTCAGCGGTACGAGGCCAGATGTCTCTGTTTGTTTCAAATCTCTTGTTATGCTAATCTACAGCTTCCCTCTCAAAAGCAGAGGCTCTTTTGTGTTTAAACTTATGTAAAGTGACTGTGTAGGGCTGTGCAATATGACTATATATATTGTGGACAAAATTAAAAATCTGTTGGTTCATATTATGCTCTGTCGTTTATATTGTGGTGCCACAGAATACATTGTTTATGATAATACTTTTTAAAAAGTTATACAAGCGCAATATTACATGCAATTTTGGGCATGCAGACTTGAAACATGAATAATACAATGTTTACATGTTGCATTTTATTTAGAGATATCTTTTATTTTTATGTTTGACCTGCAATGCTTAGTTTGTGATAAGTTGATATTTTCTTAATATTTATTGCATATTTCTACATTTTTAATCAAATATTTGCACTGAAGTTCTGATTAAAGTAAGAAATATGATCACATATGAATGAGTAGATATGAGTATATACTTAGAAATAATAATTTACATGTGGTAGATATATAGCAACTTATAATTGATTGAATTTACAGAAATGGTTCTATGTTGTGATATACCTCATTATCAGGATATAAGATGACTTATGCCATGATGTGAGATGTAATATCGCCCAGCCCTATGAGTGTGTATTGCTTATTCTGTGTGTGTATTCTGTATGTATTTCAGATGTGCTGAGAATAAGATGGACAGCAGCAATCTCTCGGTTATTTTTGCACCGAATCTCTTTCACTGTGGTGACGGAGGAGAAAAGATGAGCAGCAGCACAGAGAAGAGACTCAAGCATCAGGCAGCCGCTGTACAGTGTCTGATAGAGAACGCTCAACAAATAGGTAACATAGCCATTCACTATAGAAGGGGTATATCTGATCATTTGCAATACACTGGTAAAAATTTTTTGTCATCATTTCTAATCTGGAGGACATCTTAAGCTTTGAAACTGCAGGATGTTTTAATGGTACTTAAACTTCTTATAATGTCAAAAGATCAAGGGAAATTAGTTTTTTCATGTCATCACAACTTGTAAGAACACAAGATTAATCAGTACAGCGTTCAAGATACCCATTCATTCGTGTAAATCAGGACTTCCCAGACTTTTATTATCCTATTACTTTAGATTTGTGTAATTGAAAATTGTCCTTATTTAAACATGAAACCGAACTGATGCTTTGACATATGATTGTATGTGTTTTGTACATTTCAATGTACTAATCTATATGATAGCTCACCCACCTGAATTTTTTAACAGGTGCGGTTCCTCAGTTTCTGATGGAGAAGGTTCCAGCCATGTTGGGTTGTGATGCTGCTGTGTTTTCTCCATCCTCCGTGTCTCTAGAAGGCAGCAATGCTCACTCCGACCTGAAGAAAAGCAACAGACGCAGTTTAGGAGGTAAGTAACACCTCTATAATCGTATGAGAGGGAAAGGTTAGGGCTGCACGATATTGGACAAATCTAACATTGTAATATTTTGTTTCTCTGCGATTTATTTATTGCGGTATAATTACAGTGTCACCAGATGGCTTGCATAGCTCTATTTGGAAAGAAGTCATTAATTTAGATAAGTTGGGGTGATGTTGAAAGGGTGTGAATCATGTAAAAAATAATAATAAACAAATTGCAAGCAAAAATAATTACAATAGTGCAACAAAAAAGTGAAAAACAGTGCTTTATGGTTTTTCTGGAGAGTCAAACAGTATTCTGGTACAGAAATTGAATAATGAAATGTAAAATAACACCATCTTATAGTCTTTATTGTATTAAAGGGCAATGAAACCCCCCTCTTTCGGTTCAAGTCTACCTCAGAATTTTTTCAAAAAATGCTCCGAGATGGGCGTGGAGCGCTGCGGGCAGAGGGATGAGATGGACGTGGAGCGCTGCGGGCAGAGGGATGAGATGGACGTGGAGCGCTGCGGGCAGAGGGATGAGTGGGTGGGGCCGGCAGAGCAGGGGGAAAGAGGGGAGCGAACAACTGTTGTCAGTTGGCTCACAAAATGAGACAAACCGTGAGGAGACCCGTGATTTTATAGTTCACAAAGTTAAAATGTAAAGAAATAAACAGTAATTTAATGTCCTGCTACATATGCTATTCATAATTTCATATACACATAACCACAATTTGTTCTATCATTATAAAGATAATCGTGTTTATATAAACACCATAAATGAGGAGGACTTCTCTCCTCCTGAATCCCCACACAGTGCAGACACAGTGGATAGGAGTGCAGCAGGTCTCTTTCCCTGTCTATTTCAACCATTAGCCCTGCCAGTAATCTGGAGACTTTAAACACAGGCAAACACAGCAGCATGGATATTGGCGATGTGTCTAAATAGTTACAAAATCAACTGATAAAAGACAAAGTACGCCTTTCGCCAATTCTCGTACAGCTCTCCCGACAAAAATGCTTGCTGCAAACCGGTTTGCTGTATCGGCCCTGACAGAATCGTGGGGAAAAAACATGCAACAAACCCCATGGATCATGGAAACAAACACATACGACCCGTGCTGTGCAGACGCTGTCTTACCCAGTCATAGGGTCTCACAGCTGGGCAGTTCTGCCATGCCTTCGGAAAGCATGTGCTCTCATGAATAATTAAGAAGCAGGGTCTTCTCATAGGATAAGAAAACTCTAATATGAATAATAATGAGAAACCAACGCGTCATCACTCCACTAGCAGATTTGCGCTACGTCACCGATTTTGATCCCGCCCCAAAAATGATTTTAAACCCGGAAGATGAAATTCAATTCAATTCAAGTTTATTTCTATAGCGCTTTTACAATGTAGATTGTGTCAACGCCGCTTAACATAGAAGTTCTAGTAAAAAATGAGCTGACAAAAGCTTAAAATTATCCAGTTTTCCCCACAATTAAAGCTGACAGGTGCTAACGCTGTCTTAACTGATGCTCAACACACACAAATCTGTTAAAATTTCAAAAAAAATACTCCAGGGTGTCCTGAACCTTTAATTCAGTAAAATCAGTCTTCGTTAAAGGTATAAATGTTGTACTTTTTTGTGCCCGAATGGTTTAAACTCTCTTAAAATGCCTTGAAAACACATGCAAATAATAAAGTTTTACTCTGTTATGGTTATTCTTTTGCAATGATTCCACAAGTCTGATGTATTCTCAACTGTTGTGCTGATCAACTATAATCCAACTCAACATTGCATGTCCTGCAATGTGACTATTATGGACGCACACACTGCGATATCGATGCTGAAACCATATATTGTGCAGCCCTAGAATCGGTTATTTAATTCTAGCTTCATCACATGGCAAACAGTAATTTCTAGGCATATAATTAGACCCGTTATAGTTGAGTTGGTTTGTTTTGTATTCCAGACGTGGTAAATGGAGCTCTGAATAGGTTAAAAGCTAGTAGAACCCCAACAAATACCCCACAGTCTGATGGTGCAGGTGGGTACATATTCATCAGACGTCACTGCATGTAGATCAGCTGCACCGCATTCATATTCAGAGTTTCTCCTCCTCACCTCTTACATGTAATGAGCAAGTGCTGTCTGTAAATAGTTCAAGATGGCTTGACTGCTTTTGTCCATCTTCTGATGGGTCTCTGCTTGCTCTTGTTTTCATTAGGACTCCGCATTGATGATATACGGCACAATGTTTGTCTTTCAGAGCTTGTATTAGCACGTTTCCTCAACTTTTGTCTAAATCAGTGGTTTTCAACCTGTGGGATGCAGTCTCCCAGTGGAATGTGATGGTACTGCAGGGTGCTGCCAGCTGTTATTAAAGGGACAGTTCACCCAAACTTGAAAATTGTCATTTACTCACTTGTTCCAAACCTTGAGTGTTTTTATACTGTCAATAAAAATATATAATTATACTGTCAATGAAAAAAAATTATCGTTATAATATGTTATTGAGTTCAATTTGAAAAAGTCTTACAAAATTGCAAAGCATTTTTGGTTTCGGTTTTCAGCAAAGTGCATCCAGAATATTCAGTTTCAATCCAGAATTTTCATTTTAGTTGAAGTCTGTCAATTTATTCAATGAAGTCAGTTAGCAGTCCTGCATCTGAGAGTAGTCTACTAAATTACCAATCCACCACCACCAGTGGATTCATATAAACATTGCAGTGTGCTGCAAAAAACAGAAGCGTGAGTTAACAAAGGTTGGAAACCACTGATCAAAAATGATTTCTTCTTCATTTTCAGGCATTTGTCGTTCTGATCTTTTGCTTTGAAATTGCTGCTCTGTTTAATTTCAGCACATTTCCTTGCATTGAATAGGCACTTATGGGCTCATAAAGTACAAGTCCTTCAATAACTCCAGTACTTCAGAGTCAATTCAGTGTCTCTTTGTCTCCTTCAGTTTTCTCCATAGCCACTCCGGTCATCATGACTCCAAACTCCAAGCGTAAACTTCCTCTGGAGTCGGCTCAGACTCACGGCTTCTCCAACAAGAAACGCAGGTCCATCAAGAAGAACCTCGGCCTGGAGCTCTTTCCCAGCGTGTTGTTTGGAGGAACATCTACTCCTGGATCAAGTGAGCTTTCTGCTATATTGGGTGCTGGAAATGCTTTAAAATGCTTGAAGTTTGAATGCAATGTTTTCAAGGTTTGAAATGTGCTTAGATTTTGGGCTAAAGTGCTTGTTTTTTTGATCTTTTATTATAATTTATCTTACTAAATGGTAATAACTACTAACTATTCAAATTAATTTTTGCTTTTGCATAAAATTTACAGTTCTAGAGTCTGTGCATGTGCCTGTAGTGGGATTTTATTTTCTATCTTTGATAATAAAATAAATTTAAGATAAGACACATTTAAGATGCGAGTAAATTGCATATAAGAGACTAAAGGCTGATTTATACTTCTGCGTCGAGCGCACGCGTATGGTCCAGCACAGCCTTCGCGCATTTGCATAGCCCTCGCCAATGCTGACACGCACCTCTCAAAAAACGTAACGACGCGTAGCACAAGCTCTGTCATTGGTTAGCTTGGTAGCGGTGACGAGTGTGGGCGGTGCAGAGAACCGCGAGCCCGATGGAGCGAGTGTTTACAAGTGTGGAGTCCCGTAAAGGAGCTTCAGATGGAGACTTTTGTTTTGGGTTTACCTTATAATTAAAGTTGTTTCACGTCTGCCGGTTCCTGCCTCTGAATCAGCAAAGCATTTTTAGCTGCTTGTACATTTAAGGTAGCGAAAAAACAAAACATCCGCGAAGAAACTCGACACAGAAGAACATTTGCTCAGCAGTGAAAGAACATTTCAGCAGTGAAAATGAATCCACACTGAACTGAACTAAACTGAACTTCAACTCTGAAAACTGGACTGACATGGTTTAAATTTAGTAGAACTTCTATGTTAAGCTGCTTTGACACAATCTACATTGTAAAAGCGCTAGAGAAATAAAGATGAATTGAACTGAACATAAAAACCTACTGCCAGCTAGCGTTTCGGTAGTGTTTGGAAGTCTTCTGCGTGCACAAACAGCACGCAGAAGTATAAGTGCATGACTACGCACAAGGCTAGCGCTGTGGATCATGACGATCACTCGACGCAGAAGTATAAATCAGCCTTAAATGACAGAAATGGGGCTTGGACTTGGGGCAAACATGCATCAAAATATAAAAATCTCAGAATAAAGGGCAGGTGGTGTCCCGATCATGAATTTTTTGCTACTTGAAACAAACACACTTTATTTCTTTAGACCAGTGATTGAGCATTACTTGTTGTCAAAAGACGGACATGGTACAAAATTTGGTTACATCATAATTCTCTATGCAGGAAAAACCCTCTATACTATAACAAATAACATCTGATATAATGTGAAGTATGTATTTGTACAGTTGAAGTCAAGTCTTAGCCTTCCTGTGAAATTTGTATTCTTTTGAAATATGTTTCAAGTGATCTTTATCAAATCAAGAACATTTTCACAATATTTGCTGTATTTTATTTCTTTGGAGAAATTCTGATTTCTTTTATTTCAGCTGGAATAAAAGCAGTTTTACATTTAAAAAGAAAAAAAACAATAGTAAGGTCAATATTATTAGCAGTTTTAAGATTTATGTTTTTCCAATTGTCTCCAGAACAAACCACTGTTATACAATGACTTGCCTAATTACCCTATCCTGCCTAATTAACCTAGTGAAGCCTTTAAATGTCACTTTAAGCTGAACACTAGCATCTTGAAGAATATATAGTCAAATAGTATGTGCAGTCATCATGGCAAAGAGAACAGAAATGAGTTACTAAAAGTATTATGTTTAGAAATGTGTTGGAAAATTCTCCACATTAAACAACACTTGGGAAATATTTTTAAAATAATTCAAATTTAGCAGGAGGGCTTATAATTTCGGACTGAATATAAATATGTAATTTGCCACACTTTTCAATAAAAGTGCTTAAATTAGAAATTGTAAAAAGTGTAAGAACCATGTTTTGTGTGATTGTGTTTAACTGTGGTTGTGTTTTCAGCTCACAGCGCTGCAGGGGTTCTGGACTCGTCTCACAGTGGTTTGCTGTCTTCAGTGGGCAGAAACTCTCGTCTGTCCAGCAGTTCTGCCAGGAGAAAGAGCAGACGGCTGAGAGACCGCAGTGTCAGCAGGTACGACACACTAATGATTAGTGACTAATGACAACTGCTGATTTGGTGATTACTGGTTAACTAACCTTTAAGGTACAGCTACTTTAGTGGTCAAGAATAAAGCTGGATTGTGCTCATTAATTTATTCAGGATAAAGAACAGATGTTTTAGCCATGTACCTTCCTCAGAATGACAATTAATTGTCTCTCAGAAATTATATAGCAAGTGATAAGGAGTTTGCAATCAATTCATCCTCAGATCAGATTTAAATTAGAATTAGAAGAATTTAAAATAGAGAAATAATAAAAAAAATTACACAAACATTATAAATTTGGCAAAAATATATTCAACATGATTCATATACATGATATAATTCACATGAATTTTTTTTTTTAAAACTACCACAACACGTTATCAACAATAAATAATTAACAGGAATTAATCAACTAATATCTCATAGACATCAGAAATTTGGCACTCAGTAATAATATATCAGGGAAAAATAGCCACCTGTCAACCTTACACTTTCAAAGGATAAGAACTGCCTCTAAATAGCTTGCATGAAATAATCAACTAATTGCACGTCAATGTCAACAATTAAACAATATATCAATATATATATATACAAAAACAATAAACAATATATATGACAATCAAATGTAAAATAACATGGTCATCATTGTACAAATAATGAAAAAGTAATCATATTTAATAATACCTTTATCTATTAATCTTTAATAAATAATCTAACATGCATATATTATGATATCGATGCTCAAACGATATATTGTTCAGCCGTAGCTTTTATAGATTGTTGTTGTATATGATTTCTGCATGCATTCATGGATATCACTTTAAGCTCATTTCTGATGATGATTTGTGTCTGATTTCAGAGTTGAATCAGGGAAGGCGGGCTGTTTCTCTCCCAGAACCACTAAGAAAGAGCCTGTGAGAAAATCTCTTCGTCTGCGCTTCAGTTTGGGCAAATCCAGCCGAGAGTCTGTAAGTTCAGAAACATCATCATCTCTGTCCACCTCCGCCAGAGACTGAACAATCCTCCTCTAAACGCTCGCTGTTTTAATGCAATCAATTTGCATGTTCGTGATTTGCATGATGATGATGTCATCTAATTTGTATTTGTTAATACATATTCATGGATGAGTAATATAGCACAGAATTGATGTCTATTTAGTGTTCTCCTGCGCCATCTAGTGGCAGTATAATGTAGGCACATGCTGCTATTAATGAGGAGCATGCATTTAGGCATGAAAATAAATATTTTACTGTACTTAAGAGTCTTGGTTTAAGGGTTTAACCTGTGCATGGTTTGCATTTTATAAAGAAAAAAAGGCTGCTGCTAACTTGATTAGCTGCTTAATATGAGCAAAAACACTTTAGTGATGCTGCTGTTGGTGCTTTAGCAATCAAGAAAACTCATGTTAATGCTTTTATGACACTAAGATAATTCATGTGATGTTTGTCCTGCTTAATATTG
The DNA here is from genome assembly GCA_903798115.1 of Danio jaintianensis. NCBI lineage: Eukaryota > Metazoa > Chordata > Actinopteri > Cypriniformes > Danionidae > Danio > Danio jaintianensis. The sequence goes on from CAIGQV010017386.1 coordinate 32,348,614, forward strand.
CACACTATGTTGTCGTCCAATGTTGTAACATTGTGACCGTAGAAAAGAAATTATATTAAGAGATGATTTTACTAAAATATTTGTAGAAAAATAAAATGTTTTAAGCACAGAGTAATATTAATTGTTATTTTTGTAATGTGTGCATGTGGTTTTGGGTTTCCATTTATTGACGTGGTCATTCTTTTATGCATGTGTTTATGCTCAAATAAAAAAAGATGATTGATCAGAACTGCTCTTAGTATCGCTGATTATTGAGCTTGTGTTTGTGATAATTCAGCAATCAGACGATCACAAAGCAATGAGAGTAAAAAGAAGCTGCCTCTATTTCAACAGAACCTCATTACACATTCACAAGCGGGGCCAAAGGGGTCAGAGGTCATAGGTTGGCGGCTAGCAACACAAGAGAGCTCTACCGGTTTTCACTTCGCCAAGGAGTTAAGTCTGCCTGTTTTGAGCAAGAGTCCCTCGAAAGGTCAGTACGTTTGTTTATTTGTTTTTGGGGTTTGATTTAATCGTTTTTAACTCCCGTACACACTTTAAAATACAGTTTTGCTATTAGTGTCTTTGCCTGCAGGAATATAGTTCTACATTTAAAGTGGAGGTCTGTGACAAATGTACAATAACTGCCTCGGGAATTAAATGTGAAACCATAATTGATCCTTCTTAGTTTAATGGACATTTCTAATCTCAGAACTACTTGAGAAAATGTTTATTCATATTTCTAAGTTGAATTTTTATATCTTTTACAAATTACCTAGAAAATCTAAATGGCCGTTTCCACTGTCAAAGGTACCAAAAAGCGAACCGTACCGTACCACTTTTTGGGTACCCTTTCGAAAGGGTACCTAGCACAACAAAAGGGTACCAAAAGGTGGAGCAAGACACTATTGGTTTACAGAGATGCATCACTAGTGCGTGCACAAGCCAGGAGAATAAAAACAAAGGAAGCGTCAATTTTAAATACACAGCCGAGATCATAGTACTATATACATTTAATAACGAGCCATGGTCGACCTGAGCTTAAACAAACCTTGTCGTCATCTTGATGAACAGCCACAAAGCCAAGAAGAGCAGAATCTGCCGTGTGTCCTGTTGTTGTGCACAAGTGGTTTCACTTTCTCCAGAGAGCTTGTGTGCACATGCCGTGCGTCTATATTTGAAATAACGAACTTGAGCTGATGATAATAACGTGCTCGTGATTATTGAAGTGCTTCTGACATCCTTTCAGAAACGGACAAACGCTAGAGAGACTCACGAAAAACAAAGGAGCAATTGATTCTTTTAGCAACCCAAAAGATGACCAAACTGCCATGTTTAATTATTGTCATCGTCTTTTGGACTATTATGAACTCGGAATGACAGACTTACTTTTTAACAAGATGTTTAACGTTACACGTGCTGGTGAAGAGTAAAGATGAGAGGTTTGTGCTGACTGTATATGTTTCATATCGTTCATGAACCCAAATAGGGCCTAAATGTATGTTTTGGGTATTTTTATTTGTAATTGGTAACATTTCAAAGACTGTAAGGCTCTGTATGTGTTCATAAATGTTTTTTTATTTTATATAATCGCAGACGTTACAGTAGGTTATTTCGCATTATCATTGATCTGCAGCTATAATCAAATCTTGTTCATAGAAAGGTTAGTAATAAACATTTGTTTATACATAAGTATTTATGTATATAAAGCATTTGTTTAGTAAGAAGTGCTTCTCATACGATGTGTGAACTTTAGGCGAGAATGACGTCGACTGTAGCTATCTGTCGTACACCACGCTTACCAAAAGGGTACCATTGCTGCCATTTGGCAGTGGAGACACAAGCCTGATCAAGGTGACCCGTACCGTACAGCACCACTCAGTGGAAACGAGGCATTAATAAATATGTAAAACTGTTTATACATGGTGAGTACACACACATTATGTACATACAAACTTTTATTTTGGATGCAATTTAATTCTAAATTAATCGGTTGGCAGCACTAATATTTATAGCTATCATCATTATCCCTATTATAAAAGACTCTCAAACTATTGTTATCCCAATAGCGCTTCAGAGACTTTTTAAGGACAAATGTCCATCCAGTAAGTTATTGACTGCTGTAACATTGTCTATGTTACCTTCACAGGCTCAAAGTTCTTCAGTAAATCAGAGGATAACCTGTCGACGCCACAGTGTGATTCTGCAGACCACAGGAGCTCGTGGACTGGAGAAACGCCTGATGCAGAACTGAACTTCCCCACAGAATCATTTTCCGAGACTCCAGTGATCATCGTAAGCAAACCTCAGACGGTCAGCAGCGTTCCTGAAACCACCCCTGACGAGTGCTCTCACACCGGACACACACTTCTGAAGATCAGACAGGCTTTCGGAGAGTCTGGCAGTGATCTTCACAGCATCATTAAACAGAAAGATCCACAAGATGATTCCTCTAGTGTGCATTTGCCTTCTGAAACTGCGCATAAATCAATATCTGAGTCCAGCCAATCAACAGATGATGTGACGTTCGGGCAAATCGAGATCGTTCCCCTGTCGCCTCTACACATCGACAGCGCTCTGTTTGACAGCGAACCCACACGCTTTGTGGAAACTTGCCTTATTGGATCTCTATGCTTCGAAAATGAATACCTAAAAGAGTCTGCGGTACGTTCTGTAGACTGTAGTCAACTCATCGATGCTTTAGACATCCAAAGTCCTGTGGCTTTCAGACTGGACACTTCTACTAGGGTTCAGTCCACTCCATATGCAACAAGATCGCAGGTGAATGCTAATACATCCCTGCAGAATGAGCTCAAAGAGTCTTCATTGGTGGAAAAGAAGATAGACGGTTCTCAAGAACAACAAAATAATGCTGAAACGAAGAGAACCAAAGTGGCAGATCAGATTAAACTGTTTAACATGATGACGCTCAATTCACCCAAAGTTAAAATGCTCCGATCTCCTCTAAAGTTTCAGCGTACGCCGGTAAGGCAGTCCGTGACCAGAATAAACACTCTGGTTGGAAAGCGAAAGGACAGTAGGATGGGATGGTGCGCCGCTAGTCAGATAAAGGCTGTGAGTTTAGAAAGTGGTTTGTATTCGAGTGTAAAACCCAAACCTCCAGTTCCACCAAAGAAAACTGCAGTCAAGCCTGCAGCGCTGGAAGACGTCACTAATAAAGCACCAAAGACGATGCTTTCAAACTGTAAGAATGCTGCAAATGAACATCCCAAATGTGTCTTGCTGAAAGTGTCTGAAAACGACACCAGCCGCTACAGAGGTTCACCCAGAAACCCTTTTGTGGAGGGAAGACTGCTGTCGGCCATGAAGCCCATCGATCTGTGAGAATGAACAATACCGCTTTTTACGCATTCAGGAGTCTTAATTTATTTTGCTAGAGTGAGCTCTGATTGGTTTACAGGTGAATGGGGATGTTTGAAAAGTGCTCGATCGCTCTGTTATTGGTTGTGGATTTCAGGATCACATTGAACTGCAATTTTAGGTTACGCTCTGAAATCCACAATCTTGAATTCTACATCTGTTGTACGAGAAATGAGGATTTCAGATTTTTGATGTGTGTGTGTGTATATATACTGTGTAAAA
>CAIGQV010017386.1:32374378-32387313 GCA_903798115.1 Danio jaintianensis
ACAAAACAAAAGGCAAAAATAAAACACCAAAACAAAACAAAACAAAACAAAAGGCAAAAATAAAACACCAAACCAAACCAAAACAAACCAAACCAAAACAAACCAAACCAAAACAATAGCTAAACAAAAGGCAAAAAAAGGCAAAAATAAGAAACCAAACCAAACCAAAAGACAAACAAAAGGCAAAAATAAATAAATATATAAATAAATAGATAAAAGGCAAAAAAGAAAAAAAGAAAAAACAAAAGCTAAACAAAAGGCAAAAGCTAAAAAAAACAACAACTAACAAAACAAACAATTTTGTGTGTGTGTGTTTTTAACATGAACCTGATCATGAATATGCTTTACTTCTCAGGAACGTGTGTGAAAGTGTCTCCGAGCAGATGCAGATTGAGTGTCATTCTGAGTAAAACAGCACGAAGAGAAAGACAACCCAATGTGGCATCAGTGCAGAAAGCCACGCTCTGGGGCCGCAAATCAAGTGTAGCGCCGAGATTAATGACGGATCACACATGACATGAACCATGGAGAAACTCAATGGAGCGTAAAACACGGCCCGATCACACACACTCAGGTGCACGACTGAACACACGCATTCATCAAGCGCTCTAGAAAAATCACTCCACGCTCATATATTACTGCAGATAAAACAATATAAAATAAAAAATAAATAAATAATTAAATTCATCTAGCAGTGTGCACTAGAAAAAAAAAAAAATATATATATATATATAGCTAAACAATATATAGACTACTATATAAAGCTAAAAATATATAAATAAATAAAAACTCATTAAGCTCACCATGCTAGAAAAATCACTCAAAACTAATATATTTACTGCTAAATATAGCAAAAGTACTATATAATATATACAAATATGTTATACAGTATATAACTAAAAATATATAAATAACAAAATCTAAAATAACATTGTTCAACTCATCAAGAGAAATCAATCCAGACTAATATATTACTGCAGGTAAAAATATATAAATAAACAATTTATTAAATTAAATTATTAAATTAATCAAGCGTCGCAGGCTAGAAAATCACTCAAGACTAATATATTAATGCAACTAAAGAAAATTATATGAGTAAAAAATAAATAAACATAAAATAAGATCATGAAATTCATCCAGCTCTGCATGCTAGATAAATCACTCTAGACAAATCACTCTGCATGGTGGCGCAGTGGGTAGCACGTTCGCCTCACAGCAAGAAGGTCGCTGGTTCGAGCCTCGGCTGGGTCAGTTTGTGTTTCTGTGTGGAGTTTGCATGTTCTCCCCGTGTTGGCGTGGGTTTCCTTGTGTGTATGGATGTTTCCCAGTGATGGTTGCAGCTGGAAGGGCATCTCCTGTGTAAAACATATGCTGGATAAGTTGGCGGTTCATTCTGCTGTGGCGACCCCAGATTAATAAGGGACTAAGCTGAAGGAAAATGAATGAATATATATATTCATTCATTCATTTTCTTTTCAGCTTAGTCCCTTTATTAATCTGGGGTCGCCACAGCAGAATGAACCGCCAACTTATCCAGCATATGTTTTACACAGGAGATGCCCTTCCAGCTGCAACCCACAGGGTTCATACACATTTTTACTACTAAAATTCCAGGACTTTTCCAAAACTTTTAGGTAAATATTCATGACCTAATGTTTAATGTAATGTTTACGTACACGTGGTAAATTAGAAAAAAATGCATGTTATAAAAATACAGAAAAATATGCCACAATTTATGTAGTTTGTTTATTTCTGTAAAACAGTTTTTAGAAAGTATCTTGCTGTCTGTGTGAAAATATTTGAGAAATGTTGGCTTGTGTTTTGAAAAAACTTATAAGAATAGTACAAATTAGCACCAACAATATATTACTTCTGTAGTTAGAGATTGTTTCTTGAATTTGCTTGAATTACAATGAATGCGAGTGAAAGAGAGGTGAAGCACAGAAACCGGCACGTGAAGAGATGAACCGCACAATTGTATTTAAAATTTACCCAATATTATCACCTCAAATATATTAAAGTACACAGATATTTGTTAAACAAATTTCCATGACTTTTCCAAAACATTTTGGGTTTATTTGTTTTTCCAAAACTTTTCCAGGCCTGGAAAATGCCTTGTCAAAATTCCATGACTTTTCCAGGTTTTCCAGGAGCGTATGAACCCTGAACCCAGTACTGGGAACCACCCATACACACTCATTCACACACACTCATACACTACGGCCAATTTAGTTAATCAATTCCCCTATAGCGCATGTGTTTGGACTGTGGGTGAAATCGGAGCACCCGGAGGAAACACGGGGAGAACATGCAAACTCCACACAGAAATGCCAACTGACCCAGCCGGGACTCGAACCAGTGACCTTCCTGCTGTGAGGACACAGAGCTAACCACTGAGCCACCGTGCCGCCTATATATACAGTATATTAGTATATATATTAAATTTATCAACCTCAAGATGACATAATCACTCAGATTCTACACAAATATATTACAGCGTTTAAAAAAATGAAAGAAATGAGAAATGATAATAGATATGATAATTAGAATAATTGTATACACAAATTTATAACAGCAGTTTCGAACTCATTGATAATAATAATAATAATAATAATAATAAATTTTATTTATAACACGCTTTTCTAAGACCCAAAGCGCTTACAAAACAGTAAAAAACAACAAAGCACAATAAAACAATAAAGAATACAGTAAACAACACAGTAAGAATAAAAAAGATATCACAAATTAAAAACAGTCCTAAAAAGATGAGTTTGAAGTAGCTTTTTAAAACCAGCGTTCCTAATGTTTGTGGGAAGAGCATTCCAAAGTTTGGGTGCACGGTAAGAGAATGCCCGACCTCCCATGGTGCTGAGTTTACAACGAGGCTGAAACAGCGTAGGACCCGAGGCAGAGCGTAGACAGCGAGAGGCAGAAGAAATAGATACCAAATCACAAATGTAATCGGGAGCAGAACCATGAACCGCTTTATATGTTAAAATCAATGTCTTAAAATCAATACGAGACTAATGATGATGTCAATTTTTAATTACTGTGGGACACACACACACAAAAAAATCCCTTATCAAAAAATCTAAACAAAACTCACTGGTAAATTAATTAAATAAGCCACAGTCAACACGGATCTCTCCTAATGATATGACACAACTTCACTGTCAGACTTCCACAATATTAGACAATAATATTGAGTGTTTCTGAAGACAAGACGGACTGCGGAGAGTCAGTAGATCATTTCTTTTCTCTCCTGTAGGATGAAAGCTGTGGTCATGTTCAGCAGCAGTAAAGCTGACGGCACACATGTGGACGCCCACCCAGACCCAGACCCAAATCCAGCCCGAATCCATCACTTTAATGAGGTGATTCCCTGAGAACTCAAACACTGAAGACTGAAGCTGGAGCTGCCGGCGGCGTTTGATCAATACTGGACCACTCACACCTTCATTAACACACACACGCAGCGCTGCGCAAAATGAACTTTCCTACTCGCTAACACTGCTGAGCACAACTGCAGAATACAGCAGCACCCACATAATAATAAATCAGCCCCACTACTGCAAATTAGAGCTGCACTATACTGGAAAAACAATATTTGTTATGATATAACTAACTTTAAAAAAATGCAGTTTTATCAGCAATTTTAACAAATCAGTTATCAGGACTACTGCGGCAAACCTTTGTCAAGTACCACAATACGGAGTTACATCCACAAATGCCAGTGAAAACTGAACTGTGCCAAATGGAAGCCCTATGTTAACAGTGTCCAGAAGCAGCGACGGATTCTCTGGGCTCTGAGGCATCTGGGATGGACCATCACACAGTGGAAACGTGTACTGTGCTCAGATCAATCAGTATTTCAGGTATTTTTTGGGAGAAATGGACGCCGTGTGCTCTGGACCAAAGAAGAATAGGATCATCCAGACTGTTACCAGCAACAAGTCCAGGTTGTGTCAGTGCCCTTGGCAAAGGTAACTTGCACTTTTGTGATGCACCATTATTGCTGAAAGTACATAGAGATTTTGGAGCACAATATGCTGCCTTCTTTTCCAGGGACGCCCATGCATATTTCAACAAGACAATGCAAAACCACATTCTGCACACATTACAGAGTCCTGCTGCGGAGGAAGAGGAGACAGGTGCTGGACTGGCCTGCCTGCAGTCCCGACCTGTCTCCAATAGATAATGCGTGGCGCATTTTGAAGCACAAAATGCAACAACGAAGACCCTGTACTGTTGCCCACCTTAATGCTGCGTTCACACCAGACACAGATGAAGCGTCAAGCGCGAGTGATTTACATGTTAAGTCAATGCAAAGACGTGAATAGACATCCTTTGGCACGATACGCACAAAGGAGGTGGCGCGAATGAAGCAGCGTGAGTTGAGCCTTTTGCGGGATTGACGCACTTAACACGCATATCGCACAAATCCCTCGAGTTGGAAAATTGTGCCACGTTAACCAATCAGGAGCTTTCTCTTGTATGGGCATGATTATGATGTAGTGCCTGTTGTTAGTGTCCCAGGGGAAAATCCTCCTGCCGACACCGGACAATCATCAAACTGGGCTCGGCTCAGTCAGAAGCACCGCTGAAAGCCTCCATCATCCAGGTACAGTTTCTGGAGGAGTTGATGAACTCACAGAGCTGCTGCACCTCTGTAAGGATCTAGTGGACTCAGACATGGCTCCAAACAAATCGATGCTGTTTTTCAGCCTTCCTAAAGCACATAAAGCACAGCTACTCTCTCAATAACATCCATGCAAGCCATTTAGCACGAAGCTAGAGTCACCGGGCAGACAGAAGCCCTGCCCATGACATGAATCCACGTCTATTGTGAAGTGAATTTGACGTGCGAATGAAGCAAGTAAACTCAAAATGTTCACGCGTCTATTTGTGAGTTCCACGTCTGGTGGGAACACAGCATAAGACTTGTTTGCAGGAAGAATGGGACAGAATTACACCTGAAACACTTCATCACAAGTGTTGTGAAAAGAAATGGCAGCATTACAAAGTGGGAAATGCTTTACTGCTACTACTGTTTTTGAAACGTGAACCAAAATTGGAATACATGTTTATTAAGAAAAACATATCATGAGGAACACATTAAATAATGTTTGTTGTATTGTCTGCAATGAAATACAAGTCAAAGTAAATTTAGAAATCATTTCTTTATTTTTTTTTATTTGTGTTTTTCATACTGTGCCAACTTTCTCTGATTTGGGGTTGCAGTATTATAACTGTTTTGTATTATAATTGTATTGCTCACTTTATTTTCCACTTATTTAAATGTCATTCTGTGTTCTTGTGTTGATATGTATGTTACAAAAAACAAATAAACTCAAATGCAACCCAGGAAAAATAATCAATATGCTGTGTTTGTCCTTTTTTCACCCCTGTATGAATAGTTCCAGATATTTTCCATCAGCAGCATCTGGCAGAGGAGCGGCTGCATGTGAATCAGCGCAAACACTTTCACAGTTATAATACATTTAATTCATTTAAAAAGTATTTATCTAAACTGTATTACTGATGCGCTCAAATACACACGATAAGAGCATGATGACACCAACTGAGCACTTCTGAACACACACACACACACTCACACACCTGCTGCTGGATTGAGAAACACAGCGCTAGAGAGAGACTGTCAGTAGTAAAGAGCTTAAACAAAAAAGTGACAGTAAGAGACATTCATGATGCTGCAAAGGATTTCTATGTCAAATAAATGCTTTTTATTCTTCTGTGAATCAGAAATGTTTGATGATCATCAATTCATTCATACATTCATTCATTCATTTTCCTTCGGCTTAGTCCCTTTATTCATCAGGGGTCGCCACAGCAGAATGAACCACCAACTTTTCCAGCATATGTTTTACACAGCGGATGCCCTTCCAGCTGCAACCCAGTACTGGGAAACACCCATACACACTCATTCACACACACACACACACACACACACACTCATACACTACGGCCAATTTAGTTCATCAATTCACCTATAGCGCATGTGTTTGCACTGTGGGGGAAACCGGAGCACCTGGAGGAAACCCACGCCAACACGGGGAGAACATGCAAACTCCACACAGAAACACCAACTGAGCCAGCCGGGACTCTAACCAGCGACCTTCTTGCTGTGAGGCCACAGTGCTAACCACTGAGCCACCGTGACGCCCATATCATCAATTCAGCATATTTTTATTTATCTGATTATTAGTGTTGTTTATTTATTCCCTTCTGTCTCTTTCTTTCCCATTCCTTTTTATTCATTTTCTTTCTTTCTTTCTGCTGCGCATGTGCTGAGTGAGTGGGCGGAGCTTTGAGTGAGTGTTTGGTGCGTGTGCAGGTACGAGAGACTTACTTTTTTCTATCCTTTTTCTCTTCTTTTTTGAGGTTATTGACCACATTAGATTGAGAAAGAGAATTAATTAAACTTATACCGGAGCATCTGCTCTCGGTTTTCGTGTGAGAATGGCGATGACGGGGAGTCGGAGCTTTGATTTTCTGACACGGCGTCATGGAATCAAAGTGGACTCCGCTGTTAGTGTGGAAGAGTGTAGTTTAGCTATAGGTGAAGTTGTGGGCACTGAAAACATCCTGTCAGCATCTCGTATGAATAACGCCATCGTAGTATTTGTAAAGACTGTGGACTTGGCGAATCAGTTAGTTGAAAGTGGGATAGTGATCGGTGGAATTTTCACCCCGGTGCTTCCCCTGTCTACCCCATCTAAAAGAATAACTTTGTCCAATGTACCACCTTTTATTTCAAACGAGGTGCTGACAGGAATGCTTTCTCGTTACGGCAAACTTGTTTCCCCGATAAAAATGATCCCAATCGGGTGCAAGTCGCCGCTGTTAAAGCATGTTGTGTCTTTTCGTCGTTATGCCTATATGATTTTGCAGGACAACTTGGATGAATTAGACGTGGCTTTAAACTTTCGTCAGGATGAATTTAATTATGTAATATTTGTTACTACAAACAGCATGAAATGTTTTGCTTGTGGTGAAATGGGTCATTTGATTCGAGCGTGCCCAGGTCGAGTAAATCAGCCAGATCAAAATCGTCTACCGGCTGATGGCGGAAAAAATAACGCTGTGCGCGATACTGAGAATGACACGGCTGCTGTGGCTGGTGTTAGTGATGCGCCTAGCACAAGTCTGCCTCGGGAATCTGCACCACAGACAGTAGCTGAGGTGATACTGACTGATACAAATGATGAAAGGAAAAACGATGTGGTTGAGGTGGAAGGAGACAGGCCGTTACAGGTGTATGAGCAGCCAGTACGGGCTGCGGTGGATGCTTTGCGAGAGAACAGTAACCCGGTTATAGCCGGAGAACAAGCGTCTTTCAATAAAGAACAGGATCAGAATTTGGACATGGATTTGGATGACAGTGCTTTTAAGACGCCTCAGAAGAGACGCTTAAAACAACAGAATACTGGTAAACAGACAAAAAAGACGGATAATTGCGATTTGAGTCAATCGGAAACTGAGAGTGAGAGCGATTTTTCAGAATGCAGTGTGTCGTGCAGTTTGCCTTTAAGCGGTTTTTCAAGCCAAGTTTACACTGTGGACGACATAAAGTCCTTTCTTAAAGTGACAAAAAATGCCAGGAATGTTAGAATTGAGGAATACTTCCCAGATGTCATGCAATTTATGGAAAAAGCTAAGTTTTTTAAGAACGAGGGAGGTTTCAATAAACAGGAGGCGTATCGGCTAGAAAAACTGCTTGGCAAACTTAACGCCCAACCAAAGCTTAGTAATGATAACACATAAATATGTTCTCCTCTTTTTTCTTTTCTGTTTTCTTTGCTTGGGTTATTTTTGCTTTTCTTTCTTTTCTATGGAGGAGGTTTCTTTGGCTTCTCTTAATGTAAATGGGGCTAGAGATATTAGGAAAAGGTTTCAGATATATGAAACAATTAAACAAAAGAGAATTGATGTCTTGTGTATTCAAGAAACGCATAGTGATGCTTTAAACAGTTCTGACTGGGGTAAAGAATTTGATGGATTGTCAGTTTTAAGTCATTTGACTTCAACTAGCAGTGGGGTTGCTATTTTATTCTCTAAGAGCTTCATTCCTGTTTCCTATCAGGTGGATGAAGTCATAAAAGGTAGACTTTTAAAAGTTGATGCCCAGTTTGAAAAATATTCTTTTATTTTTATATGTGTGTATGTCCCAGTGAATGCTTTAGAAAGGATGGTTTTTCTTGATACACTGAGTAACGTTTTAAGTAATTGTGACTCTGAGAAAGTTTTGTTTTTAGGTGGGGATTTTAATTGCACTGAGAGCATTCTTGATAGGAATCATGTTGAACCACACATGGCTTCACAGAAGCGTCTAATTCAATTAATAAAAACCCATGACATTGTTGACGTTTGGAGGAATTTTAATGGCAGTCAAAGACAGTATACCTGGGCTCATGCTTATGACAATCTGATTTCACTGGCAAGACTAGATCGATTTTATTGTTTTAAGCACCAGGTTAATCTTTTCAGAAGCTGTTCAATTTGCCCAGTGGGTTTCTCTGATCACAGTTTGTTAAAGTGTGTTATATCTCGAAGGTCTATTAAGTCAAAAAGTGCGTATTGGCATTTTAATAGTAATTTACTGTCTGATAAGCATTTTAAGGAGATTTTTTAAGAATTCTGGAAGAATTTTAGAACTACAAAAACTTCATTTCAATGTTTGCAGCAGTGGTGGGAGGTTGCAAAGGTGCAAGTTAAACAGCTGTGTCAACAATATACTCTTAATGTCACAGGAGACATTCATCGTTCAATGAAATCAATTGAGAAGGAACTGGTAGAGCTTCAAATGCTTGTTGACAGCACATCTAATTTGGCCCACTTGGACTCTCTTAATAAGAAGAAAAATATTTTAGGTAAATTATTGGATACCGTAACACAAGGAGCGCTGGTCAGATCACGTTATCAGAGTATAGAGTTGATGGATGCACCTTCTAAATTTTTTTTTAATTTAGAGAAGAAAAATGGGCAAAGAAGGCTTATACATGCTTTAAAATCAGAGGATGGATCTTTGTTGTCAGACCCTTCTGATATTCGAAAAAGAGCGGTGAGTTTTTATGAGGATTTGTATAATAGTGATCTTATGCACAAACAAACTACTAATGTCTTCCTTGAAAACTTGCCTCAGCTGTCCAAAGAGGCTAATGCTGAGATCAGCAAGGCCTTAACTCTGGATGAGTTGGAGGAGGCTCTCCAAAGCATGGAATGTGGGAAAGCACCTGGACTTGATGGGTTGTCAATTGACTTTTATAAGTCCTTTTGGCCGGAGGTGGGTCCGGACCTACTGGAGGTGCTCAAAGAAAGCCTGGCCTATGGGCGGCTTCCCACAAGTTGCCGTAGAGCAGTTCTCACGTTACTGCCAAAGAAGGGAGATCCAAACGACATCAAAAACTGGAGACCAGTCAGTTTGTTGTGCAATGATTACAAATTGCTTTCAAAAGTCCTGGCAAACAGATTAGGGGGAGTTTTGGAGCAGGTGATCCATCCTGACCAGACATATTGTGTACCTGGTAGACGTATTGTTGACAATATATCTTTTATCAGGGATGTTTTGGACCTTGGCAAAAAGCTTAATTTAGATATTGGCCTTTTGTCGCTTGATCAAGAAAAAGCTTTTGATCGCGTTGAGCATAAGTATTTATGGGATGCTCTAGAGGCTTTTGGCTTTAGTTCAAGTTTTATCTCAATGGTTAAGGTGTTGTACTGTGACGTTGAGAGTATTTTGAAAGTTAATGGTGACTTATGTGCTCCTTTTAAGGTTTTTAGAGGTGTAAGGCAAGGCTGTGCTTTGTCAGGTATGTTGTATGATTTAGCAATTGAGCCTTTTTTAAATAAATTAAGAGCAGATTTGTGTGGTTTGTGTATTCCAACATGTCCAAATGTGTTTAAATTGTCAGCATATGCAGATGATGTTGTTGTTTTAATTAGTTGTCAAGATGATGTTGAATTGCTGTTAAAATTGCTAAATGATTTCAAGGTGATTTCCTCTACCAAAGTGAATTGGTCTAAAAGCGAGGCCATTTTAATCGGGAAATGGTTAAATGGAGAACCAAACCTCCCAGATGGTTTACTTTGGACCAGGGAGGGTTTTAAGTATTTGGGAGTGTTTTTAGGAAATGAAGCAGTTGTACAAAAAAACTTTGAAGGTGTTGTTGAAAAAATAAAAGGTCGTCTTAGTAAATGGAATTTTTTACTTCCAAATATGTCTTATAGAGGCCGCATATTAATAATAAATAATTTATTGGCGTCATCTTTGTGGCATCGGTTAATGTGTGTGGATCCTCCTTTAAATTTTTTGTCAAAAATTCAGTCAATTTTGATAGATTTCTTTTGGGATAAACTACACTGGGTTCCGAAAGCTGTGTTGTATTTGCCTAAAGAAGAGGGTGGTCATGGACTTGTGCATTTACAGAGCCGAACAGCTGCTTTTCGGCTTCAGTTTGTGCAGAGACTTTTGAGTGGACCATTGGACGCGAACTGGAGATCCATAACTTTTTTGCTACTGCAGTCCTTTGGAAATGTGGGCATTGAGAAAACTTTGTTTTGGCTGAATCCTAAAAGGATGGATTTATCCAAACTTCCAACTTTTTACCGTAACATCTTTAAGATCTGGACTTTGTTTACTGTGCACAGACCCTCAAACACAACTTCTCTACACTGGCTGCTACAAGAACCTCTAATCTGTGGTTCACGCATGGACATATCGTTTAGGGGACCATTTCCTGCACTCAACGAAATTCTTTCATTGGCAAAAATAACAACTCTTGAGTGTTTATTAAAGTCAGCTGGAAAAGACTTTAAGAATGCTGACTCAGTTGCTGGACATTTGGGTCTTCATTCTAAACGGACAGTTATCAAACTCCTTGAGCAATGGAGAGCTTCTCTCACAACTGAAGAGATCAAGTTGTTAGAGGACTATTATGAAGGGTTAACTGTTCCAAATTGTAATGATGTTTTCCCGTTTTTGTCATTATCTCCCGTTTTAGAAAACTGTGAAGGGGTGTTTTTACATTGTAAAGATGTGACAATAATAGGACCAGAGTCAGCTTCTGGGAAGGTTTTATATAAAACATGTGTTAAAGTTTTTAACAAAATGGGTTTAAACAATAGAGTGGACACTCCATGGCGTGAGGTTTTACAGTTGAATGAGGATGAGCACCCTCAATGGCGATCATTGTACAAGTCACCATTAACTAAAAGACTTGGGGATTTGCAATGGAGAATTTTGCATGGTGCTGTTGCAGTTAACGCTTTTATTTCAATTTTAAATCCGGACGTTGGTCACGACTGCCCTTTCTGCTCGCAGAGAGAAACTGTTTTTCACACGTTTACGCAATGTTCCAGGCTTGAGCCTTTGTTTACTGTTTTACAGAATTTGTTTGTATCTTTTGGCGAAACCTTTTCCACTAAAATTTTCATTTGTGGGTTCAAATATGTTCAGAGGAAACGTTTTAAATGTCAGCTTCTTAATTTTTTATTAGGACAAGCTAAAATGGCGGTATATAGTACCAGAAAGCAAAAAATTGAAGGCAATGTGAGTCACAACTTGTTGGCAGTTTTTGTTAATTCTGTCAAGTCAAGAATCCTTGTTGATTTTAGGTTTTTTAAAGCTATGGATGATCTTCCTTCTTTTGACTTGATGTGGTGTTATGGCGGCGCTCTGTGTGAGGTTTATGAAAATGAGCTGCTTTTTGCTCCCATTTTGGGTTAATTTATAATTTTTTTTCGTTTTCTTTTTTTATTTATTTATTTATTTATTTATTATTTTTTTGTGAGTCGATTGTTTAAATAATGTATTAATTGTTTTGTAATAAAGTGTTGTGAAAATCAAAATCTTTCTTTCTTTCTTTCTTTCTTTTTCTTTCTTTCTTTCTTTCTTTCTTTCTTTCTTTCTTTCTTTCCCTCTATTTCTTTTTCTTTCTTTTAAGTTATTTCTATTTTTAGATATAAGCTGTATTATTTTTATTATATATATATAGTGCTAAGAATATATGAATACACCCCTCACAAATCTCTCATTTAGATTAATATTTTCTATAGGAAGCTTTACAACATTATATTTGTGCATATATATTAGATTAATCAGTACTGAAGCCAAATCTAGAGCTAATCTAACAAAATAACTTACAATAACGATCCAAAAATTAGTACAACCAAATTTATATGTTAGGGAAAAATATTAAATACATTCATTCATTCATTTTCTTTTCGGCTTAGTCCCTTTATTAATCAGGGGTCGCCACAGCAGAATGAACCGCCAACTTATCCAGCATATGTTTTACGCAGCGGATGCCCTTCCAGCTGCAACCCATCACTGGGAAACACCCATACAAACTCATTCACACACACACACACACTCATACACTACGGACAATTTAGTTCATCAATTCCCCTATAGCGCATGTGTTTGGACTGTGGGGGAAACCGGAGCACCCGGAGGAAACCCACGCCAACACGGGGAGAACATGCAAACTCCACACAGAAACGTCAACTGACCCAGCCAAGACTCGAACCAGCGACCTTCTTGCTGTGAGGCGACAGCGCTACCCACAGCATCACCGTGACGCCCACAATATATACATACACTTTTTAAATAATTAATTACATTTTTTCCCTTTTTTTATTCCAGCCAAGACTTTCTCCAGAAGAAAAATAAAGGAAATATTTAGAAAAGAATAAAAGTTTGACAGGAGGGCGAATAATTTAGTCTTCAAGAATAGGCGACTCACTAGGGAGCTTCTTATCAGGTGACACTAATGAGTGCAGACAGCGAAACAAACGGCAGGTGTGAATGTGATCTGCTAATAAACCACACAGCAGCGCTTTTACATGCACATCAATCTCTCTCTCACGCACACACACACACACACACACACACACACACACACACACACACACAT
>CAIGQV010017386.1:32399764-32410932 GCA_903798115.1 Danio jaintianensis
ACTTTACACTTTTATTAATGTCTATATTCTGATCACACACACCAAACACACTTTTTAGTAGTTTGAAATAATAATATAATGTATAAGAAATAATATCTAGAGTAAATGTGCTGCAGTTTATTACAAGGTTTCTGTAGTGTAATATACAACACCAACCCAGACAATATAGCACTGCAGACTATTACACATGTGCAGAAAACACACTTTCTATAACTTTACAAGATTAAAAGTTGTTGAAAAAGAGATCAAGATCCCATAATGCAATTCAAAAGCCGAAATAAACAGGGAAAATGAAAAATAAAAGCATGAATCAGAAAACATGTAAAACTGCAAATTTACAGATACAGCAGGGAAAATAAGTATTGAACACATGATCATGTTTTTTTCTGGGAATAATGTTTCTAAAGGAGCTGCTGACAACCAGAATTTTGAAAAAACCCAAACAATACAAAACATGAAAATAAAACAAAACAAATCTGAAAAATGAGTTGTGTGTAATTACAATAGAATGACAGAAGGAGAAAGAGCTGAACTACTGAAGCGTGTTTAATACTTTATATAAAAGGCTTTTTTAATGACGGCAGCTTAAAGACGCCTCTCATATGGAGAATGAAGGCACATGCATTGCTCAGGTGTGAGTTTCTCACAGACTTCAACAGAGTGTCAGAATCTTGATGGTTCTGTGGGTCTCGTCTGTCAAATCTGAGCTTTATTCTGTATTTTCTATTGGGTTCGGCTCAGGGGATTGGCTGGGCCATTCTACAGCTTGATTTTCTTTCTCTGAAAGCATCTAAGAGTCTCCTCGGCTGTGTTTTGGATCATTGTCTTGCTGAAATGGTTTCATCTTCATCCTCCTGCTAATGTAGATGTTGGACTGAAGCAGCTGATATTCATTTACACGGAGGAAGGTTGCTGAAGAACTACTGAGAGATTTCAGCTGCTGTCTGGGCTTTCACTGCCGAACTACACCTCTCTTTATGGACGTCCAGCGTTCTCCAGCCTCCGGCACCTAGACTGCACCGCACAAGACGTTTGGCCAGAGGAGAAATGGTCGTGACCAACTGAGCCTGGTTTCTCTCGAGGTTTTTTTTTCCTTCACTTCGTCAATTGGTGAAGTTTGTTCCTCCACTGTCGCCACTGGCTTGCTTGGTTTGGGACTTGTGGAGCTGCGCATCGATGGATTTGCTCTTCAGTGTTTGGACTTTCAGCAGTGAAAATTAAACCACACTGAACTGAACTTGGGGCCTCACGGTGGCGCAGTGGGTAGCACAATCGCCTCACAGCAAGAAGGTCGCTGGTTCGAGCCTCGGCTGGGTCAGTTGGCATTTCTGTGTGGAGTTTGCATGTTCTCCCCGTGTTGGCGTGGGTTTCCTCCGGGTGCTCCGGTTTCCCCCACAGTCCAAACACATGCGGTATAGGGGAATTGGGTAAGTTACATTGTCCGTAGTGAATGAGTGTGTATGGATGTTTCCCAGTGGATGGGTTGCGGCTGGAAGGGCATCCGCCACGTAAAACATATGCTGGATAAGTTGGCGGTTCATTCCGCTGTGGCGACCCCAGATTAATAAAGGGACTAAGCCGAAAAGAAAATGAATGAATGAATCAATGAATGAACTGAACTTAACTGAACTTCAACTCTGAATACTGGACTGACACAGTTTCAGTTTACTAGAACTTCTGTGTTCAGCTGCTGCGACACAATCTACATTGTAGAAGCGCTGGAGAAATAAAGATATATTCAATTAAATTGAATTGAATTTCTTCATGTGTTCAACACTTTTTCCCTGCATCATTTCATTTTATTTCACAGAACTTCATTTGTAAACTAATTAATATTGTTTTCTTTGCATATATGGATTTCTTTGGTTGTTATCAACCTCTGGTGAACTTTTCAAGTCAACGGCACCTTTAGAAATAAGTTTTCTGAGAAGAATGGTGACCTGTTCAATACTTATTTCCCCGCTCTATGTTTTCCAGTGCACAGTAGTGTGAGATTAGGAAGGAATATGAACTAATCAGTCTTTAAGGAGGTGAATTAACGAAGCGCAGATGAGTCCTGCATATCACATTACCATAACATCCATAAAGGAGGTAAACGAGAAACATGAGGAAGAGGTGTGTGAATCTCATCTCAAACAGATGACTATCAAAGACAAGCACTGCAGTGCATTTGGAGCACATTCAACACAAGAATGCTTTTGATTACCACAATCACATGCAACAGGTTGTTCTGCTGTCAAACATGAGAACTGTTTTACGAGTTTCTTAATGATTTCAAAGTCTGAAGCTCATTATTATGACGGCGAGCTTGATATGGGTCTGATATTATAACATCATGTCTGCGATATACTGTAAAAAATATCTGTAAACTTGCAGTTTGACGATTAATGTTTTTATTTTCTGCTTGTTTATTTATGCTTTGAATATGCTTTGACATCATAAGATGGCGCCGCGGATGGCCGCCTTGGTGTGGAGCTCTCCAGTTTTTGCACTGTTTTTGTTCGTTTGTCCTGTTTTATGTTCATCGTACGAGATCAGTTATTCCAGGGACGAGCTGCTGAACATTCGGCAGTACACTCCAATTAATCAGCAACCGGTGTTTGATTTCTCTGGCGTTTTGCTGAACATTGTTGTCGGCGGAGCAGCTGCACTGGGGAAACGCTACAGGACGCGCAGGCGTGGGAAGCGAGCCGGCGCGCTCGTCAGGCTCAGACAGCGCGGCTTCAGAACGGCGCTGCCGAGCATCCATCTGGCGAATCTCCGCTCTCTTCCTAACAAAATGGACGAACTACTTTACCAACTCTGCTGCTCTGTGTTTCACGGAAACCTGGCTGAACGAAGCCATTCCGGACAGCGCGTTACACCTACCGGACTTTCAGCTGTACAGAGCGGACCGCGATACGGAGTCAACGGGCAAAACGCGCGGTGGTGGGACATGCTTTTACATCAACAGAAGGTGGTGTACAGATGTAACTGTGTTAAAGAAGATGTGCTGTCCTGACGTGGAAGTGCTTTTCATTAACTGTAAGCCGTTCTACTCGCCGCGGGAGTTTTCCTCGTTCATTCTCATCGGTGTTTATATTCCACCGCAAGCACACGTGAGTACTGCACTGCAACAGCTGGCTGATCTGATCACAGAGACAGAACAACAACACCCGGACTCTGTTTTTATCATTCTCGGTGACTTTAATCAGGCGAAACTCACACATGAGCTGCCTAAATTCAAACAGCACATTACATGCCCCACCAGAGACAATAATATTTTGGACCATTGCTACACCACAATAAAGGATGCATATCGTTCCGTCGCCAGAGCAGCTCTAGGACTCTCCGACCACTGCCTGGTTCATCTTATACCAACTTACAGACAAAAACTTAAAACTACTAAGCCAGTATTAAGGACTGTTAAGAGATGGACCAACGACACAGAACAGGCCTTACAAGCCTGTTTTGAATGCACTGACTGGAGTGTTTTTGAAGCTGCAGCCACCGACCTCGACGAACTCACAGATACCGTAACATCATACATCAGTTTCTGTGAGGAGCTATGCATCCCTACCAGGACCTACTTATCATTTAACAACGATAAACCATGGTTCACACCAAAACTTAGACAGCTTCGTCAGGCCAAAGAGGATGCCTACAGGAGTGGGGACAGGATCTTGTACAATCAGGCAAGGAACACACTGACAAAGGAGATTAGTGTGGCTAAGAAGAGCTATGCCAAAAAGCTGGAAAACCAGTTTTCTGCCAACGACCCGGCATCAGTGTGGAAAGGCCTGAAAGACATCACAAACTACAAGACACCATCCCCCAGCATTGATGGCAATAAACAACTTGCAAACGAGCTGAATAAGTTCTACTGTAGATTTGAGACACCCCACACCCACCCTGACGATCTCTCTACACAGCCATCAACACCTCCAGCCATCTCTCTTTCCCCCCCTGCACTTCAGATCAGTGAGGATAATGTGCGTCAGATCTTCAGGTAACAGAAGAGAAGGAAAGCACCTGGCCCAGATGGTGTTTCACCAGCCTGTCTGAGAACCTGGGCTGACCAGCTGGCTCCCATTTTCTCACAGATCTTCAACAGATCACTGGAACAGCGCAAAGTTCCATCCTGCTTCAAATGCTCCACCATCATCCCAATCCAGAAGAAGCCAAAGATCACAGGACTCAATGACTACAGACCTGTTGCCTTAACATCTGTGGCCATGAAGTCATTTGAAAGACATCACTGGACCTTTGCTGGACCCCCTGCAGTTTGCCTATAGAGCAAACCGGTCTGTGGATGATGCAGTCAACATGGGACTGCATTATACACTACAACATCTGGACAAACCCGGGAACTACGCAAGGATTCTGTTTGTGGACTTCAGTTCTGCCTTTAACACCATCGTCCCATCATTGCTCGAGTACAAACTGACCCAGCTCTCTGTTCCTAGCTCTGTCTGTCAATGGATCACCAGCTTTCTGACAGACAGACAACAGCTAGTCAGAATGGGCAAAATCACATCCGACAGCCGCACCATCAGCACCGGTGCCCCCCAGGGATGTGTTCTCTCCCCACTGCTCTTCTCCCTGTATACCAATGACTGCACTGCAAAAGACACTACTGTTATCGGCCTCATCCGGAACGGTGATGAGTCTGCATACAGACAGGAGGTGGAGCGGCTGGCTCTATGGTGCAGATGCAACAACCTGGAGCTGAACACGCTTAAAACGGTGGAGATGATAGTGGACTTTAGGAGAAACCCCCCTGCACTTCCCCCACTCACCATCATGAACAGCACTGTGGCTGCAGTAGAGTCATTCAGGTTCCTGGGCACCACCATCTCTCAGGATCTGAAGTGGGACATTCACATAGACTCTATTGTGAAGAAAGCCCAGCAGAGACTGTACTTCCTTCGTCAGCTGAGGAAGTTCAACCTGCCACAGGAGCTGCTCGTACAGTTCTACTCAGCTGTCATCCAATCCATCCTCTGCACTTCAATCACCGTCTGGTTCGGCTCAGCTGCCAAAACCGACCTCCGTAGGCTACAGCGAATAGTCCGGACTGCTGAACGAATCACTGGCACTACCCTTCCTACACTTCAAGAACTGTACTCTTCCAGAGTGAGTAAAAGGACTCGCAAAATCACTCTGGACCCTTCACACCCAGCACACTTTCTGTTTGAACTGTTACCGTCTGGCCGGCGCTACAGAACACCGAGCACAAAAACAGCCAGACACAGGAAAAGTTTCTTTCCTCAGGCCATCTACCTCATGAACAGTTAATTATTCCCCTACTGTGCAATAAACATGTGCAATACTTTTTCATACGCATTTGTACACAGCACCTTATAACAGTATACAATGCAATACTTTTTCATACGCATTTGTACACAGCACCTTATAACAGTATACAATGCAATACTTTCTCCTACACATTTGTACACAGCACCTTATAACAGTATACAATGCAATACTTTCTCCTACGCATTTGTACACAGCACCTTATAACTTGTAAAACTTGTATATTTATAACAAATCTGTACAACAATTCATCATCCAGAGCTCTATTGTCTAACTGCATCTCTGTTTAATGTTTGTCGTATTTTATTTTATTTTATTTTCCTCATATTTATTTTGTGTTGTCACTTGTCACTTTATGTACACTGGAAGCTTCTGTAACCAAAACAAATTCCTTGTGTGTGTAAGCACACTTGGCAATAAAACCGATTCTGATTCTGAATTGCATTATGAGATCTTGATCTTTCTTCCAACAACTTTTAACCTTGATAGTGAACATTTTTAATAGTTTAAAGTGATATATTGTCTGCATTGGTGTCGTGCAAGTGCAAATTTAACCCTTGTGTATTCAGATTGACTCCCCTTTGGTGATGTTGGTGCCCCATTGACTTCCATTATAATCACATTTATTGACTGTAAAGCCATGACAGCATATAATCATGCATTCTTGATTGTTGCTGGTTTTCCCTGTTGGGAAGAGGGACAATGTGTAATTTTTACTGTTGATCATCAGTTGTCAGCATTAACCCTTTAGATCGGCCTGTGCTGAAGAGTTTCTGTCTTTTATATGAAGTAAAACAGCAGATTATAGTGTGTGTGCAGAAATACACTTACTGTGTTTACTGTGTTCTGAGAGCTGAGGGGATATATGAAGACATATACGGCTATATCAGACGTGTCAAACTCAATTCCTGGAGGGCCGCAGCCCTGTAGAGTTTAGCTCCAGCCCTGCTTCAACAGACCTATCTTTAGGTATCAAACAAGCCTAAAGCACCCAATTAGTTTGATCAGGAGTGTTTAATTATGGTTGGAACTAAACTGTGCAGAGTTGCGGACCTCCAAGAGCTGAGTTTGACACCTGTGGGCTATATGAAGAGAGAATTATGAGTAGGGCGGTGTCAGCATTCATGTTTCATGTTGATAATGAAAGTGAAAGCATGCTGAAATATTAACGAGAGCTGTTTATCCATTAGGAAAATTGACCGAAATTACCATCTGGTATTTTTTCCATATTTTAGTTTTATAATATTTTGTATTAGGCCTATTGTTGTGTTCATTTCTCCACTGAAACCTCCAAAAAAAGATCAACATTGATCTGCTTCATGATCTGATTGTAGTCTCAGTTCATCTGTTATTTCTCTCTATAATGTAAGCCTGTAATGCATAATTCTAACAGTTATTAAATGTTGTATTCTTATTTGAAAATAACTAATTAAATGTTATAAAAAATGATGAGCAATAGATTGATTCAATGGATCGATTTGTACAACCCTTGACAATTGAAATGAGGCTCAGTATGAGAAAGTCTGACCTCTCTGATTTATATTTGGTGTTGATGTCTGTGGGCGTCACCCTTCAAAATTAAACTGCACCTTTTCGCATATAATGGCTTGTTTCTCATCATCATAAATTAAAATAATGACATATGACAGCTGAGTGGAATTCGTGGGAGTCTGAAAAATAAAGCCTGAAACTGTCGTGGCTTTGCAATCTGGCAGCTAGCACTCTGCAACTCTCACATGGTCGCCCACAGAAGCTAAGCAGAGTTGCGCCCGGTCAGTACCTGGATGGGAGACCACATGGGAAAGCTAGGTTGCTGCCGGAAGTGGTGTTAGTGAGACCAGCAGGGCGTGCTCAACCTGTGGTCTGTGTGGGTACTAACACCCCAGTATAGTGATGGGGACTCTATACTGCTCAGTGAGCACCGTCTTTCGGATGAGACGTTAAACCGGCTCTCTGTGGTTGTTAAAAAAATCTGAGTATGTCCTTCGAAAAGTATGTCCTTCGGTTTAACCCCGGCATCCTGGCCCACTGGCCTCTGTCCATCATGGCCTCCTAACCATCCCCATATCATGACTAGCTTCATCTCTCTGTCTCCTCTCCACCAATCAGCTGGTGTGGTGTGCGGTCTGGCGCAATATGGCTGCCGTCGCATCATCCAGGTGGATGCTGCACTAGTGCTGAAGGAGGAGATTCCCCCCAACGTATAAAGCGCTTTGAGTGTCTAGAAAAGCGCTATATAAATGTAAGGAATTAATTATTAATTAATTATCAATCAATAAAGAATGGAAGTCAATGGGGCAAAAACAGCCACCAACATCACCAAAGGGGAGTCAATTTTGAGTGTATTGTTGAGTTTTTGAAGCATTTTCCCAAAATATGTGTCAAAATAAGATTTGTCAGCAAGAATCCATTTGCTGAAACACAGAGAAAGTTGAGGCCAAATAAAGACTCAAAATCAGTCCAGAGTGGATAAAAACATCCCCAACAGCACACAAGGATAAACCTTAGGCCCGTAGCCAGCCTGGTGAAAGGGGTGGTTCTTTTTGCTCAAAAAGTGGACCTTTACGCCTCATTTTCTATTTGATTATGAGATTTAAATACTGCATTTGTGACATTTTAACCATTATTTTTAGTTGAATTAGCTTGTCAGATGGTCATCATAACCACACTTTTTGATAAAATATTTCCTAAAGATTTAGAATAAAGAAACATGAAAAAATACTTACTTTTAAAATACAAATGTTTTACATCATGTATCATTAGAAACAAAAATAAAAATCTGTTAAAGTTTTAAATTAAAAACTGTAGTCTATTGTCATTTATTAGGCAAATAACAAACTGGCCAGCACATTCAACTGGCCAGTTGAATAATAATAATAATAATAATAATAATAATAATAATAATAATGTAGAGCTTCACAATTTGTCTATAGCCTCTCTTGTAAAAAAAAATACTTTTGATGATTCATGTATAACAACAATAGCCCAAATAGTATTCAAATTAATTTTAATATGGTGCTTAATATTTGGTGCTTCACACCTTTTTATTGGTCATTTTTTGTTTCAAGAATAAGAATAAGATTTAGAATAAATGTTACTTATAAAATGTTTTCTCTATTAAAAACAATACAGTAGCGAAAGATGACTTCTCTTATGTCAGATTGTATGTTTTCTTGCACAGCTGGATGTTTATATTTGCTGAAGTTACACCGAAGCAACAGCCAACAGAGGATTCTGCTTGGTCTTCTGAAAGCCTTTTTCGATGGGTTATTTTCACTATTTATGATGGCATAGCAGTCAAATTCTGGACTTTTGTCAGTGTGGGGTGGGTCTTCCGAACCACGCAAACCCCCCCTGGCTACGGGCCTGAATGTTTGGGTTTGTCCATATTTTACCCAATTTGAGTTTAATAACTGAGCATTTCTTAGAGTTAAGAAAATGTAATACTGTCAGAAGCCTATCTGGAGAACCGGAGGTATTATTGAGCGATATATAAGCATATCAGGACGGTCTGGATGGAGTTTGTGTTGTTTGTGCTCGACAGACTCTTTGTTGTGCTGCCAAACAACTGCGTTTTTCACACAAAGCCAAAGAGCAGAGCGAAACCACTGCTTTCTCAGCCTCCTCCAAACATGTATGTGTGGATATGTTTAGCATTAATGAATCTAATAAATACCTGCATGTGTTTATCATCATGATGGGGGCCGTCAGCAGCTATGATATGGATTTTTATTTAGAAACACTAAAACCTGCTTCTCATACTTATAAAAAGCCAATTGATCTTTATAGGAACTTAAAATCTTTGATTTAAAGATAATGTGAGTGGGGTCTGCTGTGGCAAATCTCTGCGGTGCAATGATTTACTGTTCTAATCGGTTGCTAGGTGGTTGCTAAGGTCATCTGATTGGTTGCTAAGGTGTTATTAGGTGGCTGCTTGGACATTCTGACTTGTTGCTAGGCGGCTGCTAATGTGTTGCTAGTTGGTTGCTAGGGTTTTCTGGGTGGTTGCTAGACAGTTGCTAAGTTGTTTCAACATCCAATCAGCAACTGATGCACAGAACCATCCTCCACATACACTGATTTATTTAGCAATTGCACTTTGCAGTCATTTTCCTAGCACATGCATTACAACACACAAGAGGAGATTTGAACTTCACACTATGAAATTGAGCTCTATTTTTGCATAAACATAATTATTTTAGATGCTAATTAAGTGCCTGCTGGAAAGGTGCATATACTCAATTTTTAGCACAACAAATGATTTTCCATTAAGTAAATTAGATGTATGTGATCTTTAAGATCTTATTCATAAATATACAGTTAAAATAAATTATTAGCCCTCCTGTCAATTTATTATTTTACAAATATTTCCCAAGTCATGTTTAACAGAAGTTAATTCACACAGTATTCCCTAGAGGTGTGAACCTATGCTGGTCTCACGGTTTGGTTCAGTTACGATTATCATGCCATGGATTCGGTTCAATTCGATATCTCGGTGCATCACGGTGCATTGATGATGCTTTCCATATACAATTTGATATTTTACTTACAGCACTATAATTCTTGTATTAAAATGTGTAATTTTTAAATACATTTTATATGTATTTGTAATACAATCTTGTCCTTTAATACAAGCAGTCAGATATATGAACTGTACCTTTAATTTTACCTGCTCAAAGAAAACACTCTGCATCAAACAAAACTCAAGTACATGCACAGAACAACATAAGCATTTAAAGCAAATAAACTAATGTAAATAAATATTATCCCGCTCGCTTTTTGAGCATTGTCGAGTGAGTAGTTAAACGCCTATGATTGGTCACGTGCTCAACAGAAAGGGCTGCGATTGGCTCTAACACTCTGCTGCTGTTCATCGATGAGTGACACTGATAAACGGACGCGGCGATCACAGCTGATCCATGATTGACGCGGAGGAGAAAACTCGCTCTGACATCACTATATCACTATAACAGCCAAGAGGAGAGGAAACATCACTCCAGCAGGTCAAAGGGGCTACAGCGAGAGAGAGAGAGAGAGAGAGAGAGAGAAATGGAGTTTACTTTCATTTTCTCCATAGCAGTGAAACTTGCAGTGCTGTAACTTCAGTGTCAGTGAAAGACTGTCCAGCAAACACACGCAGTGAATTGTGCAGAGTTTCTGCGTTTTAATTACTCGCGCTCGCCTCCCTCGCCATAGTATTCTACCGCGACATAGCGCATATGAGATAAATGACGTCAGTACATAATAACCAGTTAGGATCTATTACTGAACCGATACTGAACTGTCCGCGCCTGCATCACGGTGCACCGAAGAAATAATTAATTTTGACACCCCAGAATTCCCTATTATATTTTCAAACAGTTCCCTATTATTTCTATTCCCTATTATTCACACAGTGTTCCCTTTTATATATACAAAAATTATTGCAATTATTTAAGAAGAAGAATTATTAACCCTTGTGTGTCGTTGGGTTGTTTTTATCCGCTCTGGGCTGATTTTGAGCCTTAATTTGGCCACAACTTTCTCTGTCTCAGCAAATGTGATGATTTTTGCTGACAATTCCTATTTTGACCCATATTTTGGGAAAATGCTTTGAACGTTTTCATAAACTCAACAACACACTCTGGGTAAATTGACTCCCTTTGGTTATGTTGGTGGCTCTTTTTGATTGGATTGTAAAGCCCTGACAGCATATAATCATGCATTCTTGATTGTTGATGGTTTTTTCCTGTCGGGAAGAGGGACAATGTGTCATTCTTACCGTTGATCATCAGATACAGTGCAAAAAAAAACAACTTAGTTTCTGGCTTTTATATGGAGTATAGAGTGTGTGTGTGTGTGTGTGTGTGTGTGTGTGTGTGTGTGTGTGTGTG
>CAIGQV010017386.1:32461806-32473053 GCA_903798115.1 Danio jaintianensis
TGTTTGTCCTGTCTCTGTAATTCTGTTGCACTGTAGAAGCTCTGTCAAGAAAACAAATTCCTCGTATGTGTGAACATACCTGGCAATAAAGCTCTTTCTGATTCTGATTCTGATTCTTTCTGATTCTGATTCTGAATAACATTGTCCTTGGACGCTGGCTAGACATTGAATTTTGGTCACCTGACATCACAACCTGAATCTAACCTAATATTAACATCTTATGACGCTGTGTGCCTGCTGGGCAATAACTAAATCCACTACAGAATGTTACGTTTACACACATCCACAAATTACATGTACATGCATCAACTTTTTACAGCGTAATACTCACTACTCTTGAGTACTTTAGAAAGGTCTACTTTTTACTCATACTTTAAGTAATATTTACAACAGATACTTTTACTCTACTTGCACTTAATTTTTAGGCAAGTAATGGTACTTTTACTTGAGTATGATTTTTCAGTACTCTTTCCACCACTGGTAGATGCAATTTAACTTAAATACAACAAACGGACCATCAAAACAAAGTGTGACCCAATATTTTTTGCTTGTCTAGAAAATGTTTTTGATTTAAGAAATTTTAGATATTTGGACTAGAAACAAGACAAAAACTCTAAGTATTTTTATGTTTTCCTGTATGAATGATTCTCTCAGCCTCCAGTGTCGTAACTGTACATGAAACTATTTGCTTTCTGCCATTGCTAAGAAACACAAGCAGCAACACAAACAGTCCTAAAACTCCTTCACTATCTGAGTTTATACTCCTTTATCCTCAAGGAAAAACATATTTCAGACAATACAGCATGATAAGATGACACGTATCCCAGCAGCCTCCTCCACACCGAGCTTCTGTTTAAAGAAAGACCACGGAGCTCTGATAAAACATCTGACTTTCATATACAGAGCTCTGCATAAATAAGTACAGCCCCTTTTGAAAATTTATATTTTTATTCATTTCTATACAATATACTTTGGTGCATTTAAGGTTTCATTAAACATTTATATGCATTAAAATAATAGTTTGGTCACTAAACACCATTTCAATTTAAATGAGTTATTGCAAAAACATTTTATCTTAATTTTTCCTGTTTATTAACATATCTATTTAACATATTCATTTGTGTGTATTAATTTTTGGACTGTGATCTTCAGTTGTTTTGTTAGATTAGTTCCAGTTTTGTCTTTTGGTACTGACTAATCTAATGTACTGTATATGCACACATATATTACTGTAAAACACTCTGTAGAGCAGGAGTTCTCAATCTCAGTCCTGAAGGTTCAGGCTGTTTCTCAATTCCAAGAACGCAGAGAATGGACTTGCGTTCTCGTGGAGAACGTTTTTGCCAGGTCACCTCGGAAAAAACAAACTCGGGAGACCACGAGGACACAGAACGCGTCCTGTGAGAAATTAGATGCTGTGTTCTTCCTGATGGTCACATGACCTTCACGCGTTTTAACAGAAAATTATTTAAACATTACAGCATTCATGCAACGATTTATTGCTTTTTCCCTTTTCGATATATACAACATGCACAAAAGCTTTACAAATATACGTTGCACAATACAAATAAAACTAATTTTAATAGGAATTTCAGCAAATAAACACCCTTAATGTGTTCATGCCTTTATTAAGATGTTCATGTTAATGTTTACTTTCACCGTCTCATTTAGGGAAATTCCTGAGGTAAATAAGCTATATCTCTGAACTTTAAAAATAAACAGGCATAGAATGCTGCACATAGAATAACTTCTGGGACTTCTCGAGCGAGTTTTGCGCTCAAGTCTGCATCGGTGCATCCTCGATACCAAGAACACATCCGGGAACTTTCATGCGTCCTCCGTACTTGCTGTCTTGAGTATTGGAACTGAACTTTGGCGGTTGATGATAACGTTACATGAGAACACGAGGACACAAGATCGCTGATGAACACATATTGAAAAACAACCTCGGTGTCCTGCAGATTTTAGCTCCAACCCCAATCAGACACACCTGGGCTACCTAATCAAGCTCTTACTAGGCTTTCTAGAAACATCCATGCAGGTGTGTTGAGGCAAGTTGGAGCTAAAATATGCAGGACACCGGCCCTCCAGGACCCAGTTTGAGAGCCCCTGCTGTAGAGAATATTACTGTAAAAGAGAGATCTGTGAGAGGTCAACTCATTTATGATCAGCACGGTATATAAGAGTTTATTAAGGTCACTAAGGTCATTGAAATACACTAGCGTGACTGTAATCATGTAATTTAACAGCACTACACTGTATAAAATATCTGTAAATTAGCAGTTTTCTGTATTTTGTGATTCATATTTTTATTCATTATTTTTCCCAGTATATTTCTGCTTCTGAACTGCATTATGGGATCTTGATCTTTCTTCCAACAACTTTCAATCTTGTAAAGTTGTAAAAAGTGTGTTTCCTGCACATGTGTAATAGTCTGCAGTGTATATTGTCTGGGTTGGTGTTGTATATTACGCTACAGAAACCTTGTAATAAACTGCAGCACATTTACTGTTATTTTACACACTTATTTCTCTACATGTTATCTCTTATACATTTTATTATTATTTCAATCTACTAAAATGCCAATAAAAGTCACTTTGTGTCACGACCACCAGTGACCTAACATTTGCAGATCGCTGGAAAACTACAATTCTGCCACTGAACCGAACTATAATGCCACGGTCACACTACAGTTTGTGTGTGCGAAATTCTGTCGTACGGCGCTGCAAAAAGGGGCGGGATTAAACAAGTTGATTAGACATTTAAAAAAGCGAGCGATTGGTCCATATTTTAAATTTCTGTCCAATGGGTCATATTTTGATCTTCGATTGGTCTCACGTAGTCAAGTGATGCGATTTCGCAGGTCAGAGTTCATCAAGCTTGAACTTTGCAACACAGTGAACTGTGAAACTTGTTGCATGAGCTTGCGTTTTCGATCTGACCATTCGTGTGCATATGAATGGAAGTCTATGGGGAGAAAAGTGCAGTGTGACTGCAGATTAACTCCTAGAAGTCATTGCTCCAATCACTCCTGCCACAGCTGACAGTCATCTGAACACTGACACACACACACACACACGCACACACGCACACACACACACACACACACACACACACACTCAACTGAAGTTCATCATTGAATGATTAAATGAACTCACACACTCTTTTCTTAGTCTTGTTTCTGTTTAGAGCATCAAATAATGCCACTTTTGTTTTGCCACCTGACCTGCCCACCGCCTGCTTTTGACTACGCTCTTGGATTTCCTGTATGCTCCTGTTTGCCCCTGTTTCAACCGTTGCCCGCCTAACTATTCTCTTAAATAAACTGCACGTGGATCCTCACCTCTGTTGTCCCAGACCCTTACGTGACACTTTGTTAAACTGTAGAGTTGAATTTTCATCATCAAAAGTGGACAGAGCAGAGATCAACATCCCATAATGCAATTCACCACCGCAAATAAACACAAAACACACAAAATACAGAAACTGTTGATTAATAGATATCTTTTACAGTGTACAGTAACATTTACAGGCCCAGTGGAGCTGTAAGCTGCTGCACATATAAACACTCAAACGCACAGCGGAAACTCCTCTTCACACCACACTGCAGACACTTTCAGGATGTCTACAGAAGTTAACATATCAATTTAAGACTTATTAAAGTCAGCATGAAATCAAACTTTACTCTTCTTGCTTGTATATGTCTATAGTAGTGCTTGTTATAAACAACGTATCTGTGCACTTACTATATACCACTTATATTACCTAATATTTTGTGAGAAATTTAGCTTTTAGCACTAGTTCTACCAGGAAGACCTGATGACACATCACTCATTACAATCAGTTCCAACCAATAGCCACGAGACACAAGGATTATATAAGCAATTCATTCATTTCATTCATCTGGTTGCAGATACTGATGCAAACGTTCATCCACCATCCTCCCCACCACCACCAGGTTGGCCCTGTCCAGGGGTAGGCTCCGCCCCTGCCTTCATCCTCGGCAGACATAGCTGGATCTACAAGCTTCCGATTCAAGCTACGGATGGTTGTATGTTAAACCTATGTTTTGTTAAATAATACTTTTGTCAAATAGTACTTATCAAATAAATGTAATTCAATATGATATTTATCTCCCCGGTCTTTCTGGTAGAATTAATCTGCCCTCATAATCTTTAATCAAATACAGTAACTTTCCCTCCCCCCTCAAAACAACTTTTCTTCACTTCTGGTCACATGGAATGCCTTTAGGGCAGAGCTATCAGTCCTTTAGGGTGGACCTATCAGTCCTTTAGGGCAGAGCTATCAGTCCTTTAGGGTGGACCTATCAGTCCTTTAGGCTGGAGCACACAGTGAATGCAATGCGTACTAGAGCCCTGTTTATAGTCAACTCTATGCCACTGAAAAGCTGAGCTGAGCTAAAGAAGATGTGGAGGAGGTAGCATTTTTTATATTTATGTAGACAAAAATAATATCTTACATTTTAATTAATTCATTTTTCATATTTAAAGATGTTTAGTGTGCTGCTGTGCATCCCTGTGTGTATAATAAGCAACATGTATGTATGTTTTGGTGCATATCACTAACACGCTCTTTAAATAAAAAAAACAACAACTTGCATCATATCTGGCACTGCATTGCACCATGTGTATGATAGGGCTCGAAATCTTTCAAGCAGCATAATTTAAAATATTAAATATCTTATTTTATGGCCCACGTAAGAAAGGAGAAAAGGCAAACAGCTTTGGAAAGACATGAGGGTGAGAGAAATGATCATTTTGGGCAACAGGTAGTGCATTTTACTAAGCTAATATGAACTGTAAATGATCGTTTGGTAGTGAAAATGAGCTTGCGTCTGCTCTGAAGGACTTACTTGTTGTCCTGAATCTGAATGCGGTTCCAGTAGAGCGGCTTCATGGGACAGGCTGGCTCCACAGCGGGTTTACGAGGAGCTTTCTCTGCCACCTGTCCGAATCCAAAACCACCGAAAGCAGGAGGTGGCGGGGGCGGAGCTCCTGGGAGACCTGGAGGAGGGGGCGGAGCTCCTGGTAGGCCCGGTGGGGGTGGAGGAGGAGGCGGAGCTCCTGGAAGACCAGGTAGGGGTGGAGGAGGAGGTGGAGCTCCAGGAAGACCCGGTGGGGGAGGAGGTAGAGCTCCGGGAAGGGGTGGAGGTGGAGGCGGAGCATGTGCAACCCCAGGTAAAGGTGGAGGAGGCGGAATAGAGCTACCAGGAAGCGGTGGAGGAGGTGGAGCTCCAGGAAGGGGTGGAGGTGGGGGCGGAGCATGTGCAACCCCAGGTAAAGGTGGAGGAGGAGGGGCGGAGTTACCAGGAAGAGGAGGTGGAGTGGGCAGAGCTACACCCAGACTCATGCTGATGGAGTCCAGGTTGAGTTTTTTGGGCAGGCTGGAGCTGGAGCTTAGAGCTGGTCTGGGTTCTTCACCCTCAGGGGTTTTGATGAAGGTCTCGCGGTCGGTCTGAACACACACATTGCGGAAGCTTCTGGGCGGCAGGTCATCTTCAGTGGACACACACACCTCCTGCAGCTTGCCGCGCTCCTGCACCGGGTGCTGCACCTGCGGGGAATATACAGGAGTCAGAGACTGAAATTCAATACCTGCCCAGGTATAAGGTGTCAGCCACTGCTAGCCTTTTTGATGACTTTCACCTAAATTTGACAGCCCTCAGAATATTTTTGGCTAACAATATATGACCATATTACATATCTAAATACAGAACCAAACCTCTGCTTTAAACAAAAAAGTATTTTATTCTTCATCTTCATGTGTTCATGTTTTATACCCACTTAAATGCAGATAGATTACATGAAAAATGTAAATATTTTTACAAAAAACTGAGAAAAATGCATACCTTCACCTAAACGGAAACAATATTTATATAATGAATAAAAATGCTAATTCACTTTCTTCCAGTAGGTGGCGCCTATACAACAGCAGGAATAATAGTGTTGATTTCATAAACTACACAGCATCCCAATATTTGCAGATTAAATTCAGGCAAACTTTAGCATACAACTATACATTACATAATCCAAAATTATACAAAATTTAATAGCGTTTAAAACAGAATTTAAGACTTTATAGTAGTTTTTAAGGGCCTTAAATTTCTCTAAATTCATTTATCATCTTTTGATGCTTTTTAAGACCCAGCGGACACCCTGACCTGCTGCTGCTGCATCCCACTGATGATGCTCTCCAGGCGGGACACGGTCTCCGCATGCTCCCCTCTCACCTGGAAGATCTGCAGCTCGAAATCTGCCTGCATTCATACATACATGAAAAAGACAAGTTATTACTGTATTATGCAATGTAAAGCTCATGGTTACTGTTCATTCAAATTGAAACGATAAGAACATTTCTGATACATGAATTAAAATATATATTTTTAAAGAGCCCCTATTATGGGTACAACTCTAAGTGAATGAAAACATCCAGCTGAGGTTTAAATCTGAAAGTACACAGTGTTTAAAACTATTGATTCTTTAGTGAAATAGTCGACTCAGAGTCAAATGAATGAATCGAGTTGGGTTCGGATCTTTTGTTTGAACGTGTCTACGTCGATACGGTACATCACCAAATATCAGAATCAGAATCAGAAAGAGCTTTATTACCAGGTATGTTCACACATACAAGGAATTTGTTTTTGAGCTTCTACAGTGCAACAGAATTACAGAGACAGGACAAAAAACAGATAATAAATATATTTTAAAAATAAAAGTTTTAGTGAATGCAAATATACAAATTGACAAGTGTATGTACAGGAATATTACTATATACAACGTTATATGGCAGCTGTTATGTGCAAATTAGCGTGTAAAATATGTTGTTAAATAAGTGTTTATGTGTATAAAAAGTGTATAGCAAGTAGTGATGTTTGTTCCATAATTACTATCATTCAAGTGTTCATGAGATGGATTGCCTGAGGGAAGAAACTGTTTCTGTGTCGGGCTGTTCTGGTGCACAGTGCTCTGTAGCGTCGACCAGAAGGTAAAAGTTCAAAGAGGCAGTGTGCTGGGTGTGAGGGGTCCAGAGTGATTTTCGCAGCCCTTCTGCTTGTTCTGGATAAGTACGAGGTATTAAATATGTATTTCCAGATCCGGTAAAATGTGAATGCGCATTTCAACGCGACTTCAGACACTAGCGGAGCGCTGAGGATCACGGGACTGATCATGACGCAAAGATGACGATCACTGACAGATGGAGATTCGGCTGCGGGGAATAAAGGGTTAAAGTTCATTTTTACAACAACACCACAGTATAGCCAACCGTGTGCTGTGTTTGTTCCTGTCATATTTCTGATTTTTGATACAATAACCTACGCTGCAGCGCGGGATTCGTCTGCCGTTTGCTATTAAAGGAAGGAGCAGCAGAGACTATTATGTATGGGACTTTGTCAGGCTTTGACAGGGACTTTGTCAGTACCTGTTGCAGTTCATATGGACCAGTTTCTTCTTCCTCTGGATCATAACACGTAAGTGTAATTAAAACTGTTGCCTCGTTTTGTGTAGTTTGCAAAACGTGTTGTTTAATTGTCTGTTATAAGTTGTAATCGCCCCTCGTGGCTTTTAATCACTTATCTATTACAGATCAGTGCTTGTGCTGTATCTCTCAGGTTAAATCTGTTCACTAGAAGTTAAAGCTATTCACATATTGTGTCCAAATCCACGTTGAAAACGCGCCGCGTGCTTCTTCCTTTAAATGCGTGTTGTGCTCCTGATCCTCTGCTGTTTGTTGCTATGGCCACCATCAGCTGTTCCTCACGCGTGGCGCCGTCAGTTTTCAAAATAGTTCAACATTAGCCACTGTGTGAATTAATACTGTATGTGTGTCGTTGTTATTACTTGGGGTTAGGGTTAAGAGTAGAGTAATATGCTGGTGTTTAACTGCATTGTTTTATTGCATTCCTGCATTGGGCTCTCACATACTCTCTGACTGCTACTTCGTAACTGTAGTGGGTATTTCTCTCTCGCGCTGAACCCAGTCGACCAACCCAGTCGACCTGGGTCATCGGACCAATCAGCTCAGATTAGCTTCGCGCTAAGGAGGTGTTTGGGAACAAATGAATAGCTGAACGAATCATATGGGAGTCGTTGGGATAATTAGGTAAAAATAAATGCATATTATAAGACAATGAAAGTGTTTATTGACCTTGCATGCATATCAGCCTGTTGTTGGAGACCCCCAAAACCAAAATATGACCATTAATAATGCAAAATAGGGGCTCTTTAAAAAAACCTTGTTAGGACTGCATTGTTTTGGTTTGTGTTTTTGTATGTTTTGTCTGTTCTAGGTTGGGGCGTGCCTTCAGCGCACCTGATGCTCATCAGCGCTCTTATTTAATCTCAGTGAGAGAGTTTGTCGGGGCCGCTGTAGATTCATTGTTTGGACAGTTGGCCAGCGCTGCGCTCCAATTTGGGCTTTATGTTTTGTTTTGCATCCATACACTATCGACAGCATAATTGTGTGTATAAAAAAGAAAATCAAACACGGAGAGTCTCAAAACCCTTTTGTATGAGGAACTACTTTCTTCCGCCATCCATTCACATCTGCAGCTGACGTCAGAACAGCAGAAACCGTTGCTCATTCACCAATGTCACTTTAGAGCTAGTGTTTGAGTGATTCTCTAGCGTAATGTCTAAAGTGAAGACAAAACAGCTGATTTTGCTCACATTTTAAGATTATAAGGCTGAACGGGATGAAATGCCATCCATCTACAGAGATTTCCCAGTATTTCTCTGCAGCAATCGGGAGATCACAATAATTAACCCCGAAAAAGCCAAAGAAAAGCAAACACTACCAGATTACTGTTGTGTTTGCGATAAGGAAAAACACTAAACACATGCGGGCATTTCTTCTTTCTTTCTGTTTAC
This sequence comes from Danio jaintianensis, assembly GCA_903798115.1. Lineage (NCBI taxonomy): Eukaryota > Metazoa > Chordata > Actinopteri > Cypriniformes > Danionidae > Danio > Danio jaintianensis. The sequence continues at coordinate 32,470,695 of CAIGQV010017386.1, forward strand.
TGGACTAGTCTGCAGTCCAGTAAACAGGAGACTCATGAGAAACAAACAGATGGCCAACCAAAAAGTAACTCAAAGACAGTCTCTCTTTGGTTATACAAAGAGTGGCTAATACAAAATACATACATTCCTAATATGTGAGTCCCATCTCACACTTAATACACTACAATTATATGGTATAAATGCAGCACTACAACATACAAAAGAGAGAGATCGATTTACAGTGTCACTTACCTGTTTAATAATGATTTGATCAGCTGTAGTTTGAAATTATGCTGTATTTTTCCTCCTCTAAGCGCTAATTATGCGGTCTCTGTCGCCATCTTGTGGATGAACAACGTCAACCATCTTTGGTCTGTTCAATGACAGGCTAATGGCCGCCGACGCGCTGTCTCTCAGAAATTATACATATTTAAAATAGGCACTATCCTTATAAATAAACTGCATAGTTGCAATCTAAACAACTACATTCTTGCTTTAAAAAAGCCTCAAAAGTACATTATGTTGCCCAACAGCAGCAATATTTGTCAAATTGTAGAGTGTCCTCTGCTTGTGCTGTATGTGGGTGAAGTAATACACAAGGGTGAAGGGTGAAGAGGCTGGACGAGTGCTGTTATTTGCGGAATATTACACGGCTATCAGCCAATCAGATTCAAGAACCAGAATATATATATATATATATATATATATATATATATATATATATATATAATAGTATCTCATCTCATACCTAACTTTACTTTCTCCCTTAGCATTTTGTCCTTTTTTTAAAAACAAAAAACATTTACTTTTGGTGCAAAGATAGGTTATTAAAGCAAAGTTGTTTTTTTTATGTTTTGCTTTGTTTATTAGTTAATTTGACTTTAACAATAGCAATGAATTAATACCCTATTCTCTTGAAATGTCTTATTTTAAAAAGGTTGTAATAACAAAGAAGACAAAAATGTGAATAAAATTAGAGTCCCTTTGCACAAAAATACCAAGGAATACCACAATAATGTCCAAAAAAAGCATTAAATGAGTGTATTTAAAATGACAAAAGCAAGAAAAGCAGCACCAAATCACATGTCTACACTTATTTCAGCCACAGACAGCGTCTTATTGTGCAGGCAGAAATAATGTAGAGTTTTCCTGAGCATAAGCGACAGCTCCGACCGCAGCTTTACAGAGACAGTAAACCATCGTCTTATTTCATATGCAGGAGCATCTGGAGTCCATCAGCACATCACAGCTTCTTCACGCTCTCAGAAACACTGTTTACAGTCAGAGGTCACCGCATCAAACACTGCGAACGCATAAACCTGCATGTGCGCTAGCAAAACAATGGCGATGCAAAAAAATTATGTTCTTCATGTCCTTCATTCAAAGTATTTCAATAAGTTCATTTATACTGCAGGGCTGTTGAATGCATGATTCTGATTGGCTGATGAGCATTCTAAGGTGTGTTGTTGTTTTCAGATAAATGCACAGCTAAAGTAGATCCGGCAGGTTTTGAGCAATTTAAATTATATTAATGTATTTATAATATATTATTTCTAATATAGTATTTCTAATATAATATATTAATGCACAGCTAAAGTAGTTCCGGCAAGTTTTGAGCAATTTTAATTATATTAATGTCTAATACATTATTTCTAATGCAGTATTTCTAATATACTAACGCACAGATAAAGTAGTTCCAGCAGGTTTTGAGCCATTTAAATTATATTAATGTATTTCTAAAATATTATAAATATAATCTGGTTCATGATAATGTAATTCAGTTTTAGGCTGACAATTTAATAAAATTGCATAAATAAAATTAATACAATTTAATAAATCAAATATAAATATAAATTATTAGAATGTGAAATGACAACATATATTATAGTAATACTTAAATTCTTGTTATACCGCAGATCTCTTGAATGCTTGATTCTGACTAGTTGATGATCATTCTAAGGTGTGCCGTTGTTTTCAGATAAACGCACAGATAAAGTAGGTCCGGCAGGTTTGGACCAACTTAAATTACATTAATGTATTCCTAACATAATTTATTTAATTGTTTTAGGCTGTAAAATTAATATTAAAAAACACTAATACAATTAATACAAATTAATAAATTGAATATAAAGAAAAATTAATAAAATGTGAAATAACAACATATATTATTAATACTAAACTTGATTATAATTAATTAATTAATTGAATGCTTGTTATACTACAGAGCTGTGGAATGCTCGATTCTGATTGGCTGATGAGCATTCTGAGGTGTGCGAATATTTTAAGAAAAATGCACAGCTAAAGTAATTCCGGTAGATTTTGAGCTATTTAAATTCATTCATTCATTCATTTTCTTTTCGGCTTAGTCCCTTTATTAATC
>CAIGQV010017386.1:32473453-32490953 GCA_903798115.1 Danio jaintianensis
GATTAATAAAGGGACTAAGCCGAAAAGAAAATGAATGAATGAATGAAATTACTAAAATGTGAAATGACAACTTATATTAGTAATATTAAAATAGATGATAACTGATTAATTGATTAATTAATTTCTTGTAATACTGCCTTGCTACTGAATGCTTGATTCTGATTGGCTGATGACTTATGATTGGCACGTTATTATTAGATAAACGCACAGATAAAGTAGGTCCGACAGGTTTTGAGTAGATTACATTAATGTATTTATAATATATTATTAATTGTAAAGCTGCCTATAATTTAATTGTTTTGTTTTAGGCTGAAAATATTCTAAAATTAATAAAATGATATTTTGTGAAGTTAAAACATATAATAATAATAATAATAATAATAGTAATAATACTACTAAAATAGATAAATTATCTGATTATTTCACATGCTGTTATACCGCAGGTGTGTTGAATGCTTGATTGTTATTGTCTGATGAGCATTCTGAGGTATGCCGATAATTTCACATTAATGCACAGCTAAAGTAGTTCCGGCAGATTTTGAGCAATTTAAATGATATTTATGTATTTCTAATATATTATTATTGTAAAGCTGTTTAGAATTTAATTAATTGTTTTAGGCTTTCAAATTAATAAAATAGCATTATTACTAATAAAATAATAATAATAATAATAAAATTAATAATAATAAAATAATAAAATAAAATAGCAAAATTAATAACATTTAATCAATTAAACTTTAAATAAAAAATAATTAAATCTGAAACAACAACATATAGGGCGTCACGGTGGCGCAGTGGGTAGCACGTTCGCCTCACAGCAAGAAGGTCGCTGGTTCGAGCCTCGGCGGGGTCAGTTGGCGTTTCTGTGTGGAGTTTGCATGTTCTCCCCGTGTTCGCGTGGGTTTCCTCCGGGTGCTCCGGTTTCCCCCACAAGTCCAAAAACATGTGGTATAGGTGAATTGGGTAGGATAAATTGTCCGTAGTGTATGTGTGTGTATGGATGTTTCCCAGTGATGGGTTGCAGCTGGAAGGGCATCCGCTGCGTAAAAACATATGCTGGATAAGTTGGCGGTTCATTCCGCTGTGGCGACCCCAGATTAATAAAGGGACTAAGCCGAAAAGAAAATGAATGAATGAATGAACAACAACATATATTATAAATACTAAAATTGATTACAATTAATAATTAAATTCTTGTTATATCACAGGTCTGCTGGATGCTTGATTCTGATTGGCTGATGAACACTCTAAGGTGTTTGGTTATTGTCTGGCACAGCTAAAGTAGTTCCGGCAAGTTTTGAGCAATTTAAATTACACTACCGCTCAAAAGTTTGGGGTCAGGTTTTTTTTTCATGTTTTTTTTTTTTTAAAGAAAATGATTCTGTTCATCAAGGTGACATTTATTAAATGTAAAAAAAATTTTTAAATTGTTAAATATTTATTAAACGTTTAAATAACTGCTTTCCTATTGTATGTGGTTTCAAATGAAATTATTACTCCAGTCATTATTGCTTTTATTACCATTACCATTTATAATAATAATAATAATAATAATAATTAATATTAGAGTGATTTCTGAAGGATCGTGTGACTCTGAAGACTGGAGTAATGAAGCTGAAAATTCATCTTTAAAATCACTGGAATAAATTATTAAATTAAATGATAAACTACTTTTGAACAGTTATTTTATAGTGCGATAACATTTCACAATTTTACCATTTGTACTGTATTTTTGATTAAATGAATGCAGCTTTGGAGAGCAGGAGAAGCTGATTTTAAAACATTTAAAAATCCTACTGACCCCAAACTGTTGACCGGTAGTGTATATTAATGTATTTCTAACATAATTTGATTAAATATTTTAGGCTGTAAAATTAATAAAAACAATTCAATAAACTGAATATAAATAAAAATTAATAAAATATGAAATAACAACATTCATTTGAATGCTTGATTCTGATTGGCTGATGATCACTCTAAGGTGTTTGGTTATTGTCAGATAAAGGTACAGCTAAAGTAGTTCCAGTAGGTTTTGAGCGCATTTCAGCTCCATATCACTCCGCTGAATGATTAGAGTTATTTCACAGCTACAACAGTCAAAAATCATATGTTGTCATAACTTTTTGATCATATAATGTTTTAGTGCATTGACAACTTTATCCTAATTAACCTAGTTAAGCCTTTAAATGTCACTTTAAGCTGAATACTAGTGTCTTGAAGAATATCTAGTCAAATATAGTGTGCTGTCATCATGGCAAAGAGAAAAGAAATAGTTATTAAAACTATTGTGTGTAGAAATGAGCTGAAGAAATCTGCTCTCCGTTAAACAGAAATTGAGGGGAAAAATATACAGGAGGGCGAATAATTCTGACTTCAGCTGTATATATACATAAACCATAAATCATTTTTACAGTGCATATACAGTCATTATGCTTCTCCAGGAAATGCATCTTGATTTGAGAATGTTTAGATATTTGTGGACAAAAACAGAAAAGAAAGAATGAATAACACACAGATTTGTTGTTAATTGCGCTCCTGAAAATGAAACATACTGTTGTGTTCGTGATCAGTGAGCCGGAGCAGAAGTGCTGAATAAAACACTCGTAAAACCGCAGTGCTTCTACGTCACTGATTTTCCACAGCGTCCGTCTGCGATGTTTAAAATGTGCTTTCAGAAATGATAAAACCTCATACTGTCCAGAGCCGTCCTCATATCTCACATTAAAGTCTTCAAATAAATCTGCATTTAGTGCTAAACTGACAGCGAAAGAAAACTGAACACTGTGTGAAGCTGAGAGATCAACAGCGAGAGATTAAATCTGAATCTGGTTACTCATTAGCTTATAACATACATTTTTACTTATATTTTTAATTTACAGTCTTTTTTTTTTGTCATTTATTTTTATATAAACTTTTTTTTTGGTTTAGATTTTTAATTTGAACTTGATCTAAACATGATCTACTGCACTTAGCTGAGCTTTTTTCAGTAGCACTGTGTATCATTATTATTTATATTTTCAATTATTCATTCATTCATTCATTCATTTTCCTTCGGCTTAGTCCCTTTTTTTATCAGGGGTCGCCACAGCGAAATGACGCAGTGGGTAGCACGTTCGTCTCACAGCAAGAAGGTCGCTGGTTCGAGCCTCGGTTGAGTCAGTTGTGGTATAGGTGAATTGGGTAGGTTAAATTGTCCATAGTGTATGTGTGTGAATGAGTGTGTGTGGATGTTTCCCAGTGATGGGTTGCAGCTGGAAGGGCATCCGCTGTGTAAAACATATGCTGGATAAGTTGGCGGCTCATTCCGCTGTGGCGACCCCTGATTAATAAAGGGACTAAGCCGAAAATAAAATGAATGAATGAATGAATGAATGCCCTTCCAGCTGCAACCCATTACTGGGAAACATCCAAACACTCTCATTCACACATATATTCAGATAATTAAGCTTACCGTATTCCCCTATAGCGCATGTGTTTGGACTGTGGGGGAAACCGGAGCACCCAGAGGAAACCCACACCAACACGGGGAGAACATGCAAACTCCACACAGAAACACCAACTGACCGAGCCGGGACTCAAACCAGCGACCTTCTTGCTGTGAGGCGATTGTGCTACCCACTGCGCCACTGTGCTGCCCATTTTTTTTATTGTTTGTTACTTTTCTAGTAAACTGAACACTGTGTAAAGCTGAGAAATGTGCAGTTCAACAGCGAGAGATTATTAAAAATATGTGCTTTTTTCAGTTGCTCTGTGTATTATAATGATATTTACTTATATTTCAGATCAATTATTTAGGATTTTTAAATTAGCTATTTATTTCTGTTAACTGTACATACATTTGTAATAATTTTGCTGGGTGTGTGTCATTTTATTTATATTTTTTTATTAATTATTTTGGAATTAGCTATTTTTAAATGAGCTATTTTTTTCTGTTAACTGTATGTACATTTGGGGGTGGCACGGTGGCTCAGTGGTTAGCACTGTGGCCTCACAGCAAGAAGGTCTCTGGTTTGAGTCCCGGCTCGGTCAGTTGGTGTTTCTGTGTGGAGTTTGCATGTTCTCCCTGTGTTGGCGTGGGTTTCCTCCGGGTGCTCCGGTTTCCCCCACAGTCCAAACACACGTGCTATAGGGGAATTGATGAACTAAATTGGCCGTAGTGTATGAGTGTGAGTGTGTGTGTGTGTGTGTGTGTGTGTGTGAATGAGTGTGTATGGGTGTTTCCCAGTACTGGGTTGCAACTGGAAGGGCATCTGCTCGGTAAAACATATGCTGGAATAGTTGGCGGTTCATTCCACTGTGGCGACCCCTAAAATAAAGACTAAGTCGAAGGAAAATAAATGAATGAATGTATGTACATTTGAAAATAATTGTGCTGTGTTTGCGTCATTTTATTTGCATTTTTTTTTATTAATTGTTTTAGATGTTTTTAAATTATAATTTTTTCCTGTTAACTTTAAATCAATTTGTAATAATTTAGCTGAATTTGTGTCATTTTATTTATATTTTTAATTATTATTATTTTAATTGGCTTTTTTTGTTGTTAACTTTACACAAATTTGTAATAATTTTGCTGGATTTGTGTCAATTTATTTATATATTTTTTAATTAATTGCTTTAGATGTTTTTAAATTAGCATTTTTTTTCTGTTAACTTTAAATATATTTTGCTAAGTTTGTGTCATTTTATTTGGATGTTTTTTTTTGTCATTATTTTTATTTTTAAATTTACTATTTTTTGTTTACTTTACATAAATCTGTAATAATTTTTCTGTATTTGTGTCATTTTATTTATATTTTTAATTATTATTTTTTTAATTGGCTTTTTTGTTAACTTTACATAAATTTGCGACAATTTTGCTGAGTTTGTGTCAATTTTTATGGATAATTTTTTATTCATTTTGAGAAATGCACTTACTGTTTTGGAAATTTCAATTCTGATCTGAGAAATGTACCAAAGCGACTGAGAGAAACTGTAAAGCTCTAATTCTGATCTGAGCTCTGTGTATCTGGAGGCGAGCACACCATTATAGCGTCTCTCATGACCTCTAGTGTTTTCTGTCAGTACTGCAGCTCATCCACTCACCTGCAGTTTCTCCACCTCCTCTTTACTCTCTCTCTTCAGCTGAAGGAGTGCGGCCTGATGCTCTGACAAAACACAAAACAACACTGATGATTAACAGACAGACATCCACATAAATGCATGTTCTCAATTAAGTTTAAAGATCCTGTGAAATTAAAATGCTTTTTTCTTTTAAATACAATTCTGTAGCTCCTGGTCAACTAAGACTCAACATTGCATATCTTGTGATGTGACTACTGCAGAAGCGCACATTGCGATATCGATGCTGAGACGTTATACACTCACCGGCCACTTTATTAGGTACACCTGTCCAACTGCTCGTTAACGCAAATTTCTAATCAGCCAATCACATGGCAGCAACTCAATGCATTTAGGCATGTAGACATGGTCAAGACGATCTGCTGCAGTTCAAAGCGAGCATCAGAATGGGGAAGAAAGGGGATTTAAGTGACTTTGAACGTGGCATGGTTGTTGGTGCCAGACGGGTTGGTCTGAGTATTTCAGAAACTGCTGATCTACTGGGATTTTCACGCACAACCATCTCTAGGGTTTACAGAGAATGGTCCGAAAGAGAGGAAATATCCAGTGAGCGGCAGTTCTGTGGGCGCAAATGCCTTGTTGATGTCAGAGGTCAGAGGAGAATGGCCAGACTGGTTCCAGCTGATAGAAAGGCAACAGTAACTCAAATAAGCACTCGTTACAACCGAGGTCTGCAGAAGAGCATCTCTGAACGCACAACACGTCCAACCTTGAGGCAGATGGGCTACAGCAGCAGAAGACCACACCGGGTGCCACTCCTGTCAGCTAAGAACAGGAAACTGAGGCTACAATTCGCACAGGCTCACCAAAACTGGACAACAGAAGATTGGAGAAACGTTGCCTGGTCTGATGAGTCTCCATTTCTGCTGCCACATTCGGATGGTCGGGTCAGAATTTGGCGTCAACACCATGAAAGCATGGATCCATCCTGCCTTGTATCAACGGTTCAGGCTGGTGGTGGTGGTGTAATGGTGTGGGGGATATTTTCTTGGCACACTTTGGGCCCATTAGTACCAATTGAGCATCGTGTCAACGCCACAGCCTACCTGAGTATTGTTGCTGACCATGTCCATCCCTTTATGACCACAGTGTCCCCATCTTCTGATGACTACTTCCAGCAGGATAACGCACCATGTCATAAAGCGCCAATCATCTCAGACTGGTTTCTTGAACATGACAATGAGTTCAATAATCTCTGAGGAATATTTCCAGTACCTTGTTGAATCTATGCCACGAAGTTCTGAAGGCAAAAGGGGGTCCAACCCGGTACTAGTAAGGTGTACCTAATAAAATGGCCGGTGAGTGTATTGTGCAGCCCTAACTCACAGTGGCATATTTGTTATTCTTAAGATCCAGGTATGGTTTGTGGAGTAAATCAGCTCACCTGCTTCAGTGTAACGCAGTCCCACCTTCTCCTCGGCGGCCTCTTTAGGTGGAGGCCAGACGGCCTGCAGACGTCCAGGCGTTCGGTCTTCGCCATCAGATGGAGACGTGACTTCAGACTGAGTGCAAACACACAAACAGAGCATGTGCAGAAGTTATCCAGAGGAAAATAAATAAATCACACAGTTGCATCAGTTCTGCACTGCATTCAGCACTTCAAAATGTATTATAATCAGTGGTGGACAGTAACTACAGTATTTTTTTACTTTACTACTGTACTGTTCAGATTGACAGATTGGTTATGTTGGTGCTGTTTTTGCCCAATTGACTTCCATTATAATCACATTTATCGGTTTTCCCTATTGGATTAAGAGAGACAATGTGTCATTTTTACTGTTGATCATCAGTGTGCAGCATTAACCCTTTAGATCGGCCTGTGCTGAAGAGTTTCTGTCTTTTATATGGAGTTCAGTGGAGTAAATCAGCAGATTATAGTGTGTGTGCAGAAATGCTGCAATTGATCATCAACAGTAAAAATTATTACAGCATTATTTAGCAAATAGTTAACCAATCAGTCACTAATCTTAAATAACACAAGCCTAATTAAGTGTTTTTAGTTCTTCAGTCATACAGGTTATACAAGGGTTATTATACTGCTGTTCTGATACAGGTAATATCATAAAGATTATTGTGTTTCCTTGTTTAATGATTATGTTATTAACGCGCCACCTTTGCCATTATGAGCTCATTCACTCAGCCTAAGAGTCAGAGCTATGAATGTATTCATTTTGATTAAGTTTTCATCGGCAGAACATTCAATTTTACTTTTGCTCATGAGAAATTTACTGAGATCTGGACCTCGGTGACCTTATATCCTTTGGTGGAAAGAAGAGCTGCACAATACTGGAAAAATATGTGATATTGTTGTTGAGAATTGCAATAACGATATTCATAATGATATAGCATTTCCTTAGAAAAGTGCTATTTCTATTAGCTAAATCATTTAGCTTTAGATATTAAAATAAATAGGTAAAAGACATTTTAAGATCTAATTCATTCTAACTCAGTGTTGAGGTGCAAGCATTTAGTCTTTAAAACACTATGAATGAGGGAAAACCTGCACAGATATTCTGTCTCTGATTGGCTATCGTCATTTTCCTCTCTCGTCTCAACTCTGCCCTCTAGTGTTTATTTTCAGCCCTGGGTTCTCTATCTATCCATCCAATAGCAGAACAGTAGCTACTGGGGAGGCAGGGCTAAAGATAGTAGTAATTTAGATAAACAACCAATGCATGAAATAAATATAATTCACGTATATTGGATGTACTATCATCACGATAACAATAATTTTGCAATATATTGTGCAGCCCTAGTGGAAAGAGTACTGAAAAATACTCATACTCAGGTAAAAGTATCATTACTTGCCAAAAATATAGTGCAAAAGTAAAGTAAAAGTATCTGTTGTAAACACTACTCAATATATGCGTAAAAGTAGCCTTTCTAAAAGTACTTCTCTAAGGGTAATGAGTATTAAACTGTGAAAATGACTCCACTTTATACCCTGCAGATTAAAAATGCAGCTTACATCAGTGATATTTATTTAAGGGTGTATTTTCCATAAGCGTAAGTTAAGTTATTTGACATTCATTTATTCATTTTATTTTCGGCTTAGTCCCTTTATTAATTTGGGGTCGCCACAGCGGAATGAACCGCCAACTTATCCAGCATATGTTTTACGCAGCGGATGCCCTTCCAGCTGCAACCCATCACTGGGAAACATCCATACACTCTCATTCACACACATACACTACGGACAATTTAGCCTACCCAATTCACCTATACCACATGTCTTTGGACTTGTGGAGGAAACCCACGCGAACACAGGGAGAACATGCAAACTCCTATTGAACATTTATGGACTGTATTTAAAACGCAAGATTAATTTAATGTAAGAGCTAGGGATGCTCGACTGATAATCATATATAATGACTCGATCAGTACTCGCTGATCTGGCTGATCTTATGAACCGGTCGCAAGTGTTTGTTTATGAGTTTACAAGCAGAGGAAGACGCACATGCGCACCCGGGTTATACATACAGCAGCTACAACACGGATCTGCTGTCAATAAATATTTGAATGGTCTTGCATGTATTTAGGCCTTTGCACATATAATAATGGAAAGTTCTGTGTTTTTGACAATATTGCTAGTTCACTAAAACCTTGCTGGAATTATTAGATGAACTAAAAAAACTTTTAAAATTATATTTTTTAACATGAATATTTAATAATATAACTTCTTGTAATTTCATTCATTATTTTTTGGGAAACACCCATACTTCTTGTAATTTACAAGAATTACAGCCTTCTTGTAATTTACTTATTGCAATCAACAGTAGTGTATAGGCCTGTTTCATTTTAGTAAGTAAGTAATGGATTTATAGGTGTGCATTTTAACCTCTTATGCATCAAACATGCACTTTACATTTTTTCTTGATTAAGACATGTTGAATTCTTCTTCTATCATTTGCAATGTTTCCAAATTGCATTGTTAGTAATTTTTCTTACCAATTTATTTATCTGTGCTCTCTATTATTATCTGTAAAGCTGCTTCTGACCATGACATGTTCACACTAAATGATTATAAGAGATGTGTTTAAGGGGATATATAAAGCATCCTTAATTTATTCTCTTAGGTAAGGAGAGATCTCCACTTAAGTATCATACTTAAAGGGAAAATGTGCTTTATGCATTATAAAGCTTAAAGCATCAGAATCGGTACTCAGTATCTGCAAAAATCCTGATCAGAGCATCCCTAGTAAGAGCACATTATTATTATATATGCACCTATAATAACCTATATAATAAAAAGCTGCTTTTACATGTGATGTGAAATCTGTGTACAAAAAAGGACAAAAATCTAGCTGTGCTGATATGATAATGCTCAGGACATGACCTTTGACCCCTGACTAACACAAGCTATGTGTGTCCAGCAGGTGGCGCCACAAACTAAACACATGCAGCACTGATAGAATACATGCACATTGTGAGTGTGTGTGTGTGTGTGTGTGTGTGTGCGTGCGTGCGTGCGTGCGTGCGTGCGTGCGTGTAAATAGATAAAAAATAAAATAAATAAATAAAACAGTTGTGATTGCAAATTAAAGGGAAAAAGAGCTGCTTTGTAAAATAAAAATCCTGAGAAAATCTACTCAATGACATTATTTATATCTGTGCATGTGTTTGAAAATATACAAATAAGTATATAAATAAACATATAAAGTATTGACTGCAGGTTGAAGGAAAATAGTGCAGTAAAAGTACCGATACAGCACTAAAAATGCACTTAAGTAAAAGTACATTGTTTAAACTATTTATTGAAGTATAATTCCTGAGAAAAAAACCACTCAATTACAGTAATCTGAGTAATTGTAAGTCATTACTTTACATCACATCTTATATCTGTGGATGTGTTCAAAAATGTAAAAATAAATATACAATCATATAATGTATTGACTGAAGTTTGAAGGAAAATAGCACAGCAAAAGTAGCAATACAGCACTAAAATGTACTCCAGTAAAAGTGCACATTATTCATTTTCTTTTCGGCTTAGTCCCTTTATTAATCAAGGGTCACCACAGCGGAATGAACCACCAACTATGCTACTTATTAAAATACAATTCCTGAAATAATACTCAATTACAGTAATTTGTGTATTTGTAAATGGTTATTTTACAGCACTGCTTATATCTGTGCATGCGTTCGAAATGTAATAAATAAATAAATAAATAAACTTATAAGGTATTGACTGCGGGTTGAAATAAAACAGTGCAGTAAAAGTACAGAAATGGCACAAAAAATGTACGGTAGTAAAAGTACACATTATTGAAACTACATACTAAAGTACAATTCCTGAGAAAATACCCAATTACAATAATCTGAGTATTTATAATTCGTTATTGTAAATCAACGCTTATATCTGTGCATGTGTTTAAAAATAGACATATTTATTCAATAATTTTCTTTTCGGCTTAGTCCCTTTATTAATCAGGGGTCGCCACAGCGGAATGAACCACCAACTTATCCAGCATATGTTTTACGCAGCGGATGCCCTTCCAGCCACAACCCAATACTAAGAAACACCCATACACACTTGCATTCACACTCATACACTATGGCCAATTTAGTTAATCAATTCCCCTATAGTGCATGTGTTTGGACTGTGGGGGAAACCGGAGGAAACCCACGCCAACACGGGGAGAACATGCAAACTCCACACAGAAATGTCAACTGACCCAGCCGAGGTTCGAACCAGCGACCTTCTTGCTGTGAGGCGATCGTGCTACCCGTGACGCCAAAATGTACAAATAAATAAGCAAATAAATAAAATTGATTGTGAGTTGAAATAAAATAGTGCAGTAAAAGTATCGATACAGCACAAAAATGTAAGTGAAAATACACATTTCTACTTACTAAAGTAAAGTTCTCCTGAGGAAAAACTCCTCAATTACAGTAATTTGTGTATTTGTAATTGGTTATTTTACATCACTGCTTGCATCTGTGCATGTGTTTGAAAGCTAAAAATAAACATATAATGTATTTACAGCAGGTTGAAGGAAAATAGCGCAGTAAAAGTACAGATACAGCACTAAAAATGCACATAAATAAAAGTACACATTTTTGAAACTTTAACTTTGAAATTACATCCATTTAAGTATGACTTCTTATATTTATGCATGTGTTTGAAAATGTATAAATAAATTAATTAATAAATAATCATAAAGTATGGTTAATTTTTGTATTTATTTACTTATTATCATTATTATTAATTTTTATTATTTATTATAATTATTTTATTAATGATGAATATATATACACTTTATTTTGTCCTCCTTTTCCATTGTTAAAACGGGCACTCTTTTGGTTTGTTTCAATGTGATTAATAGTTAAAATGTTAATAAAAAGATGCAATAAAAATAAAAATAAAAAATAATCATAAAGTATTCTTTATTTATTTTATTTTTATTTATTTATACAGGGACAATGTACAACATGACATGTTGTGCCAGAGTTAGCTATAAAGCTAATTTACATCTGTAGTCCCTATATATATCCTTATATATATATATATATATATAATTTATTTTGTCCTTTGGCATTGTTAAAACGGTCACTCTGTTGGTTTTTTTCAATGTGTTTTGTGATTAATAGTCAAAAGGTTAATAAAAAAGGTGCAATAAAAAATGAAAAATAAAAAATTATCAAAGTATTCTTTATTTTTTATTTATTCACTTATTATTATTATTATTATTTATTATTACTATTATTTATGTATTATGATAATTTTATTAATGATGGATATATATAATTTATTTTGTCCTTTAGCATTGTTAAAACGGGCATTCTGTTGGTTTGTTTCAATGTGTTTTGTAAATAATAGATAAACAGTTAATAAAAAGATGCAATAAAAATAAAAAAATAATCAAAGTATTGTTTATGTTTTTATTTATTTACTTATTATTATTATTATTATTTTATTATTATTAATTTATTAAAATTATTTTATTAATGAATATATAGTTTATTTTGTCCTTTCAATGTGTATAAATTATTTATTATAAATGTATTGCAAATAAAATAAAATAGTGCAGCAAAAGTACTGATACAGCACTAAAAAAGGTGTACTGAATTTTTTTTTTTAACTCCTTACTAAATTACAATTCCTGAGAAAATAAACTACTCAATGACATTAATCTGAGCATTTATAATCTTAAATCTGGCCGTCTGATACATACTTTGACCTCAGCAGGGATCTTGGTTTCAGCAACACTTGTTTTGTTCTGCTTCTCAAAGAAGGACCTGAGCAGCTCTTTATCGCTTTTCTTCTTCTTCCTGATCGCCTCCAAATCCAGCGATGCATCCACAGGATCCTTTTTAGGGGATTTAGATCCAAATAATTTGCTTTTTAATGCATCATATGGTAAATCTGTTGATGGTTTCTCACTGCAGTCTGTTTGTTCATCTTTAGCTGCTGTTTTTATATCCGTAGTATCCTCTTGTTTGTTGTTTTCTTCAACATTTGATGCTTTTTGGAGCAAATTAGTGATTTCTGATAGACTTCGTGGTTCGGTTTTCTTCTTGGTAATGGTGAGCGGTTCAGTTTTGGCTTTGTTGACGTGCTGTTTAAGGCTCAGTAGTGCTCGATCTGCGTCTTTCTGTTTAATTTCAGAAAGCGTCTCCCGCTCGTCTCCGACGGCTCCTTTTTTTAACACACGAAGGCCGCTGAAAAGAGCTGGAACTTGGAACTTGTCGCCGATTTTTGGTGAAACGGTGTCCTGTTTTTGAGGAGGAGATTGAGCTTCTGGTGCACACTGAAACAAATTATTCATTGGTTCAATGAGGAATACTTATAAACAACCTAGGCTCATTATTGATACATACCCATGTATACATTTCTGGAGAGCGCGAAATACGGCCCAGGAGGTAAGTGTTTTTGCAGTTTTTGTTTTTCGCAAATCCACCAGAGGCTGCTGTGTACGCTTTTTCAGATCTCAAATTTCTCTCAAGTGCCATTCGTGCCTGCTGTTCTTGCATATATCCACCAGAGGCCGCTGTCGACTGACTGACCGACCAACCGCCAGACTCAAACCCCGTCGTTGTGGTCAACTCCTCTTTGTGTCTCAAGTCCGCTGACGTACATGGCAAGCTACTGGGCAAACTGGTAACAGCGGGAAAGCCGTCCATACATAGGTAATCGGTCAGCTGGTAGCGCTAAAATAAACAGAGGCTGGCACGGCGTCATACTGCCCTGTAGCATTCATTTTAAAGACAAAATGCAGCCATACGTAGCTACATAATTCACGCACTCTAGAAATGTATACGGGGGTACATATTCACAATGAGCCTGTGTTGCTTATAAAGATGCACTGCAAACAATGGTTTTCGTATTTAGTTTTGGTCTTGTTTCTAATCCAAATATCCACAAATTCTTGGTAACACTTTACAATAAGGTTGTATTATTAGTTAATGTTAGTTAATGCATTTAACAAACAATGAACAATACATTTATTTAAGCATTTGTTTATGTTAGTTTGGGATGGTCATTTTTGAGAAAGTGCCTCTGACAGTGAGGGTGAAAAGGACACCGATATAGTCTCATAAACTTTTTGCAGAAATCTTATTTTGCATCTTCATCAAATTTGAAATATAAACTCACAAGACACTTGGCTTTCAAGGCATATTTTTTTCTAGGTTTTACAAGAATGATTTCCTGTGTTTGTATAGGAAAAAAACACATTAAACAGTACAATTTTTGTTTCTCGTTACTTTTGCATGTATAACGTTTTATGTTGTTTAGCATTAAACTGGCTAGATGGACCATAGTAAAGCTCAAAGTGTCTTTTTTCCAGTGCTACCTAATTTTTGTTTGTAGCTCACTGGTGTCAAGATCTGTTACTATTTTAAGTTAGGTAGGTGTAAATGCCTATAAGGGCGGTGCTGGCCAACAGGTTAATGAAAATACAGTTGTTCATGTTATTAACTGGGTGCATTAACTAAAGTTAACAAGCATGAATTTGGATGTCAGTAATGATGCATTAGTAAATGTTGAACTACGATTAGTAAATGCTGTACAATTATTAGTTTCTGTTAGTAAATACATCAACTAATGAAACCTTATTGTAAAGTGTGACCAAATTCTTAAATCAAGAAGCATGTTTTCAGAAATAATGACTCAGAATTGTGAGTTTTTGCTTGAAACAAGCTAAATAATCTGCCAATGGGGTTAGTGTAATAATCTTGTTTTTGCTTACATTATTGTGCTTACAGTTTGTTTTGACATAATATATGTGTGTCTGCTGTGTATATTAATTATTTATATATAAATGCACACATGCATGCATATATTTGAGAAAATGCCTATTTATATTTAGACATAAAATAATACATAAGAATATAATTAAATATCTATAACAAAATTGTTTTGTATACACTGTAAAAAAATATCTGTTAGTGAACAGTTTCCCCGTATTTAGTGTGTTTTGTGTTTATTTGCGGTGGTGAACTGCATTATAGGATGTTGATCTCTGCTCTGTCCACTTCTGATGATGAAAATTCAACTCTACAGTTTAACAAAGTGACTTTCAGTGACATTTTAGTCGTTTGAAATAATAATATAATGTTTAAGAATTAATATCTAGAGAAAATGTGCTGCAGTTTATTACAAGGTTTCTGTAGCGTAATATACAACACCAACCCAGACAATATAGCACTGCAGACTATTACACATGTCAATAAAAGTCACTTCATACAACTTTTCAGGGTTAAAAGAGTTGTTGGAAGAGAGATCAAGATCTCATAAATAAAAACATGAATCACAAAATATGGAAAACTGCTAATTTACGGTCATTTTTTACAGTGTAGTTTTGTTTTTTAAGTATGTGTGTGTATTACACATACATAATAACATACACATAAATAGATATAATACACACACATACAGTGCTCAGCATAAATGAGTACACCCCCTTTTGAAAATTTATATTTTTATCCATTTCTCGGTGAATATAGACAATTTATTTTGGTGCATTTAAACAAATCAGTTTTATTAAACAGATATATGCATTAAAATAAGAGTTTGGTCACCGAACATCATTAGGAATAGAAAGTTAATACATTTAAATTCTAATGAGTTATTGCAAAAAAGCTAAACTTTCAAGTAAATTTTATATTTTTTTATGTTTCTCCTGATTTTTCCTGTTTATTATTATCTTTATCTAAACTTTTTCCCCAACATATTAATTTGGGTGTATATTCTTTGGACTGTGATCTTCAGTTGTTTTGTTAGATTAGCTCCAGTTTTGTCTTTGGTACTGAATAATCTAATGTATCTGCACAAATACATTACTTTAAAGCAGTGGTCTCAAACTCAATTCCTGGAGGGCCGCAGCTCTTTAGCTCCAACCACCTCCAACTCACACCTGCTTAATAGTCTCTAGTAGTCTTGAACGCCTTGATTAGTTGATCAGCTGTGTTTGATTAGGGTTAGAGTAAAATTGTGCAGAGCTGCGGCTCTCCAAGAATCCAGTTTGAGACCTGTGCTGTAAAGCATTTTTTTGTCTTGTTTGTAGTGCAAAAATCTAAAAAAATTATTAAATCAAGACGAAAAATATTGTGTTGTTTTCAGAAATAATGAGTAAAAATAAAGTGAGTTTCTCCATAAAACAAGCTAAATAATCTGCCAATGGGGGAGGAAAAATAATCTTGTTTTTTCCTTTTGACATAAGATTATTTCACTTCCCCCATTGTCAGATTATTTTGCTTGTTTTAATGAAAAACTCACTTTATTTTGACTCATTATTTCTTTAAACAAAACTATATTTTGTTGAAAATGCTTCTTGATTTAAACATTTTTAGATATTTAGACTGAAACAAGACAAAAACCCAAAGTAAGAAAGGCATTTTTTGCAGCGTGTAGAAAATATAAATATAAAAGAGAGATCTGTGAGGGGTGAACTCATCGCTCAGCACTGTATATCATGTCAAAACAAACTTTTATTTTGAATGCATTTAATCACGATTAATCCCAGCACTAATTTGAAGGAAATAATTTTTACCAGTGCACGTTTAGCAGCAGGTGAATTTCCCACAGAAGGATCTTCTGTCTCCGACTGATGATCTGAAGAAGCTGAACTCACAGCTTCTTCTGCTTTCAGAGAATCTGCCGGATCTAATTTCCCTTCTTGGTGAGAATCAGCAGCGTCTTTAACATCACTGAGAGTTTTCGTTGTACACACAGTCATGAATCGTCTCCAGCTGCTGATGTCTGCCACTGAGGTTGAGCTTTCTATGCTAGAATCATCCAGCAAACGCGATGCATTGAGTTTGTTGAGTTTTCCAAGCGAACCCGTCCGGCTCAGAACTGAAGCATCTTTGAGCGATCTCTCCACAAGACTCTCCAGTTTCTCCTCAGATTTTTTACACTCATTTCCAGAATCCTCTAAAACGTCCTCATCATCAATATACGTCTCCACTCTGGTGACCTGCACTAGATAGGGATCAGACAACCTCCATGAAGGCCTTTCTGTATCCGGAAGTGCTGATTGAAGCAGCTTATCCTTCATTTCATCTTCGGGTTTTGCATCATTTTCAATATTTGGACCAAGATGGAGGTTTGTGTTTTCATCTGGTAGTGTTCGGAATGATGTCAGCACTGCTGTTGGCTGATTTGACAATGAAAACCTTGAAGAAATCCTACTTGCTGGATCCATATTATTGTTTGCATTGAATCCTTTAAAGGTGCTGTATGTACGTTTTTGACTCTTCTAAAGCATAAATATACTGTAATATTAAATTAAATTAAATTAAAGGTTATTTGTATAGTGCTTCTGACAATAATTATTGTGTAAAGGTGCACATTATTGCATTACAATCAGATTCAGAAGTTAAGGTTATTACACTGTAAAAATTATATGAATAATTAGTCATGACAGCATATGTTTTTAGTTCATTGTAACTTATTAAACTAAGTTAATCATGTTCTAACTTAATTTTATAAGTTATGCAAGCAGTTTTAAGTCAGTTTAACATAATATAAGTTCAATGGACTCATAAGGTTAATTTGATTTAGCTTAAAATTTAAGGCGACCAGGATTTTGTTTTACAGTGCAGTTACCATAACTTTATTTGTTACTAATAACTAGTAACTAATAGCTTTTAACAGTTAAAGCTATTATATATAAGCATAGTTAACCTGCAGTTATATAGTATATAGGTGATGTCTATGCTGGATACATGTACATTTGCAGATGTTTAAGTGAACATACTTGTTTGTTTAAAAACAATTCTATATATTTTATAGTGTTAATTTCAGTTTAATGTATGCGGACGGAGGACAAAAGCAGCCTCCGAAATCAGACGCAGATTCAGAGTTATAAAAATACACATGAGCTGTTTTTTAATTAGTACAATAAATATAAGTATTACAAACATAAACATTAGCTGATCA
>CAIGQV010017386.1:32497370-32517661 GCA_903798115.1 Danio jaintianensis
AATTGTTTTATTAAAGAATTGTAAAAATCAAAAAAATCTCTCTCTCTTTCAGTCTGTGAGTGTGTCTCTCTCTCTCTCTCTCACTCTCTCAATCAGTGTGTGTGTGTGTGTGTGTCTGTGTGTTTGTGTGTGTCTCTCTCTCTGTATGTGTTTGTGTGTGTGTCTTTCTCTCTCTCTCTCTCAGTCAGTGTGTGCGTGTGTCTGCGTGTGTTTGTGTGTGTCTCTCTCTCTGTGTGTGTTTGTGTGTGTGTCTTTCTCTCTCTCTCTCTCTCTCAGTCAGTGTGTGTGTGTGTGTCTCTCTTTAAGCTCCAGCTGGGTCAGGTGAACTGCTTCATTATTACAACAGAGCCTATAATCAGCTCTGATGAGGTCATTGGCCACGCCCCTCTCTGTTGCCATGGCGCTGACTTGTAGAATCAGTGACCCAGGAAAAGGTCTGAAAGCCTCCTGTACAAGTTCTACTTGTGAGGCTGGTTATAAACAACATCAGACACAACTTCAAGAAACAGCTTAAAAAGTATGTAATTACATGTAAAATATGTAATTAACTGATAAAATGGATACAATCTGAAAATGCTTTTTAATATTTTTTAATGATAATATTTTTATAATATAACTTTAACTAGAATATAAGCAGAAATATTTATGCAATATTTATATTATTTTAAAACTAATATTCCATAGAGGCGTCACGGTGGCGCAGTGGGTAGCATGATCGCCTCACAGCAAGAAGGTCGCTGGTTCGAGCCCCGGCTGGGTCAGTTGGTGTTTCTGTGTGGAGTTTGCATGTTCTCCCCGTGTTGGCGTGGGTTTCCTCCGGGTGCTCCGGTTTCCCCCACAGTCCAAACACATGTGCTATAGGGGAATTGGGTAAGCTAAATCGGCCTAGTGTGTGAGTGTGAATGGGAGTGTATGGGTGTTTCCCAGTGATGGGTTGCAGCTGGAAGGGCATCCACTGCATAAAAACATATGCTGGATAAGTTGGCGGTTCATTCCGCTGTGGCGACCCCTAATTAATAAAGGGACTAATCCGAAAAGAAAATGAATGAATGAATGAATGAATGAATTATATTCCATAGAATTTAAATATAAATATTTGTACTGGGCAAAGATTAATCGCATCCAAAATAAAAGTTTGCTTTGACATAATATATATGTGCATGTGTACTGTGTATATTTATTATTTATATATAAATACACACACGCATGCATATGTTTGAGAAAATGTTTAAGATACAAATTCTATAAAAATTTTAATATCTATGTAACAAAATTGTTTTGTACATTTTTGTTTTTATGTATGTGTGTGTATATCACATATACATAATATATACATATATATAATACACACATGTATATTATGTCAAAACAAACGTTTATTTTGGACGCAATTAATCGCGATTAATCTTTGCCCAGCACTAAAAAATATTTATATAATAAAGTATTTACTAAAATGTATGTATATCATATTTGATATAAATTATCAATGAAATACACACTCTCAGAATAAAAGGTACACTGTGGTACAAATAATGTTCCTTAAGGAACAGTTTTGTACCTTTGTAAAAGTTGTACCTAATATGGTACAGAAAAGACCTCTTATGATACTGAATGAATCAATCAAAACTCAGCCTGCGTGCGTAGTACTTTGTCAATTCACACGGAACTGTCAAGGAAAATCTGAGGTAAACCTTAAATGAACCTAAACAATATAGGCTGACTTTTCTTGCGTGTGTAGTTATGTACAATAGCAACCCAACGTTCTCCTCAGAATACTCAACACGCTTACTTTAATAAGAAATTAAAGCCGATAACAAACAAAAACAAAGTGCAATAGTTAATTTATAGTCTTTAAATTAACTTCGTTTACTACTGAAAATGGTAGGAAAATGTAAAAAATATATTTGTTTACATGCAACAAGTTTTCACTTCCTAAACAGCAGGTTTGAGTCTATAAATATCAGTAGCCTGTCTGAGAAAGTTGATGTCAGTTGTTGGTGTTGCTGAGCAGAACAATAACTCCTGAGTCAGCATAAAGTGAGTTAGTTTAACCTGTAAGACCAGATATTATCAGTGCAGAAGATACAGCACATCTCCCTCTAATGGCTGAGAGACAAAGCCTTAATCACAGAGTCACTGCATCTGACATTTGCTGCTCATTGTGGTTTGTGTCCCACCCATAAAATCTGCTCTGAGATCAGTGTTTTCAGATGTAGGAGGTGTCACGGGCGTGTCAGCATGCTGGTATTTCACTGAAACACACACACACACACACACAGACATAAACACATACATACAGACCGACAGACATATACAGAAACACACACAGACATACACACAAACAAATATATACAAGAAAAATAATATATATATATATATATATATATATATATATATATATATATATATATATTAGTTCTGTCAAATGATTAATCAATGGATGAATCGCATCCAAAATAAAAGCTCATATTTACAAACTATATTGTAATAGTGCGTACTGTGTATATTTATTTTGTATATTTTTTGTATTATATATACATGTGTGTGTATTTATACATATATACATACATATACACAGCACACACATATATATGATGTAAATACAAACTTTAATCTTGGATGCTATTAATTGCTATTAGTAATCGTTTGACGGCACTAATATAGTTATATATAAATATAGATATATATATATATAAATTTCTTTTACAATATAAAAAATATTTATATTAAATATTTTATGGAACATGTGACACTGAAGATATGTTTGTCTCACTTTAATGTTTCAGATCATCAAACCAACTTCAATATTAGTCAAAGATAACACAAGTTAACACATGCAGCTTTTAAAATGAAGGTTTTTATTATTAGGGAAAAACAAAATAGAAAACTATTGGCCTGTGTAGGGCAGCACAGTGGCGCAGTGGGCAGCACAATCGCCTCACAGCAAGAATGTCGCTGGTTTGAGCCCCGGCTGGGTCAGTTGGCGTTTCTGTGTGGAGTTTGCATGTTCTCCCCGTGTTGGCGTGGGTTTCCTTCGGGTGCTCCGGTTTCCCCCACAGTCCAAACACATGCGGTACAGGTGAATTGAATAAGCTAAATTGGTCGTAGTGTATGTATGTATGTGAGTGTGTGGGTGTTTCCCAGTGTTAGGTTGCGGCTGGAAGGGCATCCTCTGTGTAAAACATATGCTGGATAAGTTGGCGATTCATTCTGCTGTGGTTCTGCTGATTAATAAAGGGACTAAGACGAAAAGAAAATGAATGTCCTGTGTAAGGGGGCAAATACTTTTTCACACAATTTTATATTCACAGAAAACAGTTATATTCATTGTAATGTAATGTAATGTGCTTTTAAACAGACTTAAACACACATATGAAGGTCTCGTTACACTAATGAACATGTTCTGCTGCTGAATCAGTCAGTCCTGACCTCTAAAACACAACCGAGTTGAGAAATCTGGATTTGCTGGATTTGCTTTTCTTATACAAAGCCTGTGTGTGTTTGACTCTAATTAAGCTTTAGTCCACAAGTCCATATGAACAACATGTTTATGAACACTGCAGGAAACTATATCTGTTATGTATGTTACGCACACATATACATAATAAATTATGCACATCAGGTAAATGTGTGTGTTGTGATGAGTTGCACAATGGGGTCGACACAGCAGAATGAACCGCCAACTTATCCAGCACATGTTCTACGCAGCAGATGCCCTTCCAGCTGCAACCCATCACTGGGAAACACCCATACACTATGAATGTTTCCCTGTACTGAGCTAGTATTTGAATGATTCTCTAGCATAATGTAGAGTATTGTAATGTCTAAGTGATGACAAAACAGATGATTTTGCTCACATTTTAAGAATATAACACTGAACGGCATTAAATACCATCAGTCTACAGAGATCTCTCAGTGGGGCTGGGTGATTTGGCCTAAAATCACAATCTCGATTAACTGAACATTTTAACTCAATTACTATTAATGAACGATTATTTTATTTATTTATTTAATTTTTCTGCCCTCATAGTTCACTGACAGGCTTTGTAGAGTAAATATGCTCACATATT
This sequence comes from Danio jaintianensis, assembly GCA_903798115.1. NCBI lineage: Eukaryota > Metazoa > Chordata > Actinopteri > Cypriniformes > Danionidae > Danio > Danio jaintianensis. Next base: position 32,501,441 of record CAIGQV010017386.1, read on the forward strand.
ACAAGTGAGAGAATTTTGAATGAAGGGTGCATTACTTGCTTTTAAAATAACTGAAGGAAACACACACTATCTACTATCTATGATTATTGAACATCAACGTTGAACAACTGAAATTAAAACACACATTGCCTAAAACCAACAGTCACTTTTTTTCTTATAAAAAGGTTTTCTGAATGCTACCTTAATGTACAAACGTACAAGAAGCTAAAACTCGCTCATTTAGAGGCGGGAACCGGCGGACGTGCAACAACTTTATTTATAAGGTAAGCACAAAACAAAAGTATTCACCCTGAGCTACTCCACGGGACTCTACACTTGTAAACACTCGCTCCAAAGGGCTCGCTGGAGTCTGCGCGGGTCTGCAACCCGCCATATGCGTGCACTCGACGCAGAAGTATAAATCAACCTTAACAGAGCGGGGGGTCACACTTTATTTTGATGGTCTGTTTGTTGAATTTAAGTTACATTGCATCTACATGCCAACTAATTCTCATTAGATTATAAGTAGACTGTTAGGTTGGGGTTAGGGTTAGTGTAAGTTGACATGTACTTGCAAAGTTTCTTATAGTCAATGTCTGTTTAGCAGCAGTATCAGCAGATATTAAGCAGACAGTCTACTAATACTCAAATGGACCATCAAAATAAAGTGTTACCGAGCGGGGTCATGTGACTCCACACGTGATAGGGAAAGTAATTTAATAAATTGACCTGGTAAAATTAGATCGAAATCAACATTCAGAACCTATAATCGATTACTTTTCGATTAATCGCCCAGCCCTATCTCTCAGTATTTCTCAATTGAAACCGGGTTTTCACAAAAATTAACCCCGAAAAAACGAAAGCAAAGCAAACACTACTAGATTGCTATGGCGCATAGCAATACAAAATACAAAAGCGAGAGATCGACTTAGAATGTCACTTACCTGTTTATGGTGATTTGTTCAGCTGTAGTTTTAAATTTACACTGAGAAAAACGTTTTTCTCCCCCCCAAGGTCTTATTAAACTGTCACCATCTTGTAACATCAATCGTCAATTAGTGCTAAATTACGGATTTTACTACAAAATGTTTTTTTTGTACAAAATTACTGCAATTTATTTCAAATGTAATTTTTTTTAATCAATAATATTTAACAAGCAACACTACAAAGATGATAAGTAAATCAGTCAAAAGAATAACAACCAAGTTTTCATTCAGCTTAAAGGTGCTGTATGTCAGTTTTTGACTCTTCTAAAGCATAAAAACATCATAATATGTGTGCAGATATCGAAATGTGACCTCCGGTGGACAGTAGCAGACTCCGAAATGAGACGCAGATTCAGAGTTCCACATGAGATTATTAATGAGCAAACAATATAAATATTACGACTGTAAACATTAGGTGAGCAGGTTACATTGTAACCCCGTGTCCTAACAACACGCTACGTGACGAGATACGCAGTGATAAGCAATTGGGCTGTTTGCACCAGACAAAACACGACAGAAATGTAAATACAGCCATTCAGAAGCACAGAATATGCACTCACTCACTTAATGGTAAGGTTTATACTCTAATTAATACATATTAAACCTCTTTAACATTATTACATGTAGATGCTGAATCACTGATATGTGTTGGTTTGCACTGAGTCACAGTTCTAGAGTTCAATATCAAGCGGTTTATTTTATTTTCCAGATCTGAGCTGAACTATCTGCTGCTGCTTTCAGTAGTACGGCAATAAATGTCATGTAAAATGGCATTCGAACTCACATTATTAGCATTTAACACTGAATAAAGCACATGAGATGAGCCTGAGGTGAACATTGTCAGTTTTCTGTTGTTCAGCTGTGAGAAATTGGAGCTGTTTCTCAAATATAATCTTCAGGTGTTGGTTAGGACAAAACTTACATACTGCACCTTTAATGGAGTCTTTTCACAAGACTGTTATGATGCGTTTAACAGTCATCAGCATATTAAATCCGTAAGTTTTGAAAAGATTTTAGTTCTGACTTGTTTGTGGTGTGATCAACGTTTGGGCTAGTTGTAGATGTGTTTGGAAGCAACTCGTAACATTTTAATGATATTTTGGCAAATTGAAGGAAATTAACGAAATGATTCGAAAAAAGATTCATTCATCTCGATGAACGAGACTCAAAGGTCCGAGTCTGTGAAATGATCCGAACTTCCCATCACTATGAGAAACTCACCGTTATGCCGAGTTTGGGATAATACGGCGTGTCTCCGATGATGTCATCCTCCGGCGGAGTGATCCTCAGGAAGTCCAGGTGATCAGGCCTGCTGGGACGACACAAAGGCTCCTGGGTAATGGAGTCCTCCCCGTCCAGCATCCAGATGTCCTCCGGCCGCAGCAGAGAGTTTTCTGGAGGAAACACAGCAGACTTTAACTTTGAGAAGACTTCAAAACCTATTACTCATCCAAAAAAACTTTAAAGTACAAATGACATCCAAACTAACCATCTGATTTTGTTCGCTCACATTGTTTGTGCTGAACAATTCATCTGTGCATGTCATTAATGAAAAATAAAACCGTTAGCCCTTGTAATCTAAAACTGAAATCTGTTTGTTTTCAGTTGGATTCTCAGATTAGGTCTGTCTGAGGTATTGGGTGGGACTAACACTCTTAACCACGCCTCTCCAGCTGTCAGTTTTGACATCAAACAGAAATGGTGAGGAGGAGGAGTCTGTTAGGTTGTAATAACTCTCCCCAAACCCTTTTCACCATCTTTCTAAATGAAACTTAACTACTTTACTTTACTACATCAATCAGCGTTCAGTAGAAAAAACAAGCCACGCCCACTGTTTACTCATTTAATATTCTGTTTCTCTAGGAACTGCGTCACAATACCAAAAAAATGGTCACAGCTTCCTGTTTATGCGGACTTTAATGAAACAGTTTAGAATAATAACACAAATTTTATCAAGTTATAATAATAATAATAATAATAATTTCCCAGTACTGGGTTGCAGCTGGAAGGGCATCCGCTGCGTAAAATATATGCTGGATAAGTTGGCGGTTCCCCTGATTAATAAAGGGACTAAGCTAAAAAAAAAATGAATGAATGAATGAATGAATAATAATAATGAATTTTATTTGTAATGCGCTTTTCTCAGACTCAAAGCGCTACAGGGCAAAGAGCAATAAAACAGTGAAGAAAACAGTAAAACATTACAACAATAAACAATACAATGCAATGAATAAGTTGACAAAGATGATCATCATAAATTAAAAATCAATGCTACAATTTTTTATTTTATTTTATTTCTCTTTGGGGACATTTTTGTATTAAAAATAATAACTTATTACTTAATTACTTAAAAGACTCCCACTATATCTCCGGCTCCTGAATCACACATTCAGCTTAAATTATCATTAAATAATTAATAAGTCAATTTTTTTACTCTCCTGAGTTAAATCAAAAATTGCATTAAACATCTATTTTTTGCATTATGAGTAATTTCAATGAAAAAAAACACATTTAATTATTCTCTGCGTTCTGCTCAACTCTGTTCCATCGCTTATAAAAACGCTGAACAATCTGTAAAGCGCTGACAGAAAAAGCATGTGACTTGCTTCTGAGTGAGGTCATTTCCTGTGGTGGGAAACTCTGGAAGGCACTGAGGCGTGTCATTATTCTTCTCTCATTCATTTGTGCTAAAGGCTTAGGATACAGCAATAGTAGATTAATTATGTGTCAAGTCTCTTACTGTGACATTTCAGTCAATTTCTTTTTAAAAACAATTATATGGAGAAGGGTGGCTCAGTGGTCAGCACTGTGGCCTCACAGCAAGAAGGTCAATGGTTCGAGTCCCGGCTGGGTCAGTTGGCGTTTCATTCATATGCAAAACTATTCAAAATATTTGTTGATTTTAGAAATAATTTACATATTTAGATTCAATATTCATTCATTAATTTTCCTTCGGCTTAGTCTCTTATTCTCTACATTTATATAGCGCTTTTCTTGACACTCAAAGCGCTTTACACATTGAGGGGATCTCCTCATCCACCACCAGTGGTGCAGCATCCACCTGGATGAGGTGATGGCAGCCATATTGCGCCAGACCGCACACCACACACCAGCTGATTGGTGGAGAGGAGACAGAGTGATAAAGCCAATTATGATATGAGGATGGTTAGGAGGCCATGATGGACAGAGAGGCCAGTGGGCAAATTTGGCCAGGATGCCGGGGTTAAACCCCTACTCTTTTTCGAAGGACATCCTGGGATTTTTAATGACCACAGAGAGTCAGGACCTCGGTTTAACATCTCATCCGAAAGGCGGCACCCACTGAGCAGTATAGAGTCCCCTTCACTATACTGGGGTGTTAGGACCCACACAGACCACAAGTTGAGCGCCCCCTGCTGGTCTCACTAACACTACTTCCGGCAGCAACCTAGCTTTCCCATGTGGTCTCCCATACAGGTACTGACCGGGCGCAGCCCTGCTTAGCTTCAGTGGGCGACCATGTGAGAGTTGCAGAGAGCTAGCTGCCGGAATGAACCGCCAACTATTCCAGCATATGTTTTACACAGGGGATGCCCTTTCAGCCGCAACCCCAGGAAACTGACCCAGCCGGGACTCGAACCAGCGACCTTCTTGCTGTGAGGCCACAGTACTAACCACTGAGCCACCGTGCCGCACAGATTTAACAATATATTATATTAAATCTTGCTGTAGAAGTAAAAAAAAGTTTTATCGTTGCAAATTAAAAGTAAAAAATACTAAATAAATAAAAATAAAAATCCTAATATTAGTAATCGCAGTTTCTGATCACGACAGGCAGGTGGAACTATTTTTCCCTCAAAACAAATGTCAGCGCAGGACATTTTATATGTATACTCAATGTGAAATGCAGCAGATGAATGTTTAATATTGCTCTGTATAATTCAGCATTTCATTTCCTTGTGCACTTCACCAGCCCAACCTCCTGAAAGTCATCACATACAGTAGGGCTGCACAATATATAGCTTCAGCATCGATATCACAATGGGACCATTCGCAATAGTCACATCGCAGGATATGCAATGTCAAATCAGTATTATAGTTAAGCAGAAGTTAATAGATTAGATATATTAATATATATATAATATAATATAGAATATAATTAGATTGTGGAGTAATTGCAAAGTTGAACTATAAAGTTATTCAAAAATATATATAATTTGCATGTGTTTGTGACCATATACTCATTCAGGCACAGCAAATTAGCATTTTAGTAACTTCTAGAAAGATTAATTGCATTTATGTACAGTATATATGCAATTAAGATTACACAGTGTTATTTATTTTACATTAAATTATTCAATTTGTGTACCGGAATACTGTTAAGACTCCCAGAAAAACCATAAAGCATTTATTTCATCTGTAACTTGCTTTACTATGTTTATCATTGCTTATTTGGTTTATTACATTTGATGCAGATGCACTCCACTACAAATTCATCCTGTTACCATCCACAGTTATCCTAAAATTATTCATTCTATCCAAATAGAGCTATTCATTTCATCTGTTAAAATTATACTAAATATAGCAATATATAATTGCACAAAGGGGCGACACGGTGGCGCAGTGGGTAGCACGATCGCCTCACTGCAAGAAGGTCGCTGGTTTGAGCCTCGGCTGGGTCAGTTGGCACTTCTGTGTGGATTTTGTATGTTCTCCCCGTGTTGGCGTGGGTTTCCTCTGGGTGCTCCGGTTTCCCCCACAGTCCAAAGACATGCGGTATAGGTGAATTGGGTAAGTTACATTGTCCGTAGTGAATGAGTGTGTATGGATGTTTCCCAGTGATGGGTTGCAGCTGGAAGGGCATCTGCTGTGTAAAACATATGCTGGATAAGTGTCATTCCGCTGTGGCGACCCTGGATTAATAAAGGGACTAAGTTGAAAGGAAAATGAATGAATGAATGAATGAATGAATAATTGCACAAAAATATTGCAATGTCAGTTTTTTCCAATATTTTTCCAATATATTGATCAAAATAATACAACGCTCCTTTCAATGGGTCAAACACACATAAACAGTATCTTTTAAACTCAAATAAATTATTTCCTGCATAAAAATCGCAGTCATTGGCATTAAAACATTATTGATAAAGAGAAGAAAGGCAGCATGCAAAAGCTGCAGTGATTAATAACATCTCATTATGATAATGCATCAGTAGCCGAACCCGCCTGGGTTTACAAACGCTGACTAAACGCCTGGTTCTGTTCCAAATGCAGAGCTAAAATTGATCTGCAGACAAAACCTGCATTGAATTACTCTCAAACTCATGAAATTAAGATGCACACCAGACTGCCAATACTGCCAATACTGTAGTTAAATCAGAGTACAAACAAATGCAGTTTTCACACAAGAACTTCATTCCATCAGTCTCTTCATTAAAGGGATAGTTCACGCAAAAATGTATAACGTACTCACTATTTAATCACACTCAAATAGTTTTAAACCTTTATGAGCTTCTTTCTTCTGTTGAACACAAAAGAAGATATTTTGAAGCATGCTGAAAACCTGTAACCATTGACTTCCAGTGTAGGAAAAACAAATACTACAGAAGTCAATGATTTTCAGCATTCTTCAAAATATCTTCTTTTGTGTTCAACAGAGAAAGGAAAATCATAGAGTTGAAACAAATGAAGTGTAGGTAAATGATGACAGAATTTTACATTTTTGGGTAAACTGACCCTTTAATGAGCTCACTAGGAATTAGACAGCGCCACTGTCTGGACAACAACAAGAAGTGTTGACAATAACACAGCTGGTGATTATACACAATCAATCACATATTACAATGTGAACACAAAACTACTTCCTCATTCATTCATTCATTCATTTTCTTTTCGGCTTAGTCCCTTTATTAATCCGGGGTCGCCACAGCGGAATGAACCGCCAACTTATCCAGCATATGTTTTACGCAGCGGATGCCCTTCCAGCTGCAACCCATCACTGGAAAACATCCACACACACTCATTCACACACATACACTACGGTCAATTTAGCCTACCCAATTCACCTATACCACATGTTTTTGGACTTGTGGGGGAAACCGGAGCACCCGGAGGAAACCCACGCGAACACGGGGAGAACATGCAAACTCCACACAGAAACGCCAACTGACCCAGCCGAGGCTCGAACCAGCGACCTTCTTGCTGTGAGGCGAACGTGCTACCCACTGCGCCACCGTGACGCCCAATACTACTTCCTCACTGTCAATAATCACAATAATCATCTATTTATATGTTCACATATTAAAGGGATAGTTCACGCAAAAATGTAAATTTACTCATTATTTATTCACAAAAAAAGATATTTTGAAGAAAGCTGAAAACCGGTAACCATTGACTTCTATTGTAGGAAAAACAAATACTATGGAACTCAATGGTTACCGGTTTCTAACATTCTTCAAAATATCTTATTTTGTCTTTAACAGAAGAAAGAAACTCATAATGGTTTGAAACAGCTGAATTGTGAGTAAATAAACACAGAATTTTACATTTTTGGGTGAACTATCCCTTTAATGAGCTCATTAGAAAATATACAGCGCCACCATCTGGACAACAACAGGAAATGCTGACAACAACAGCTGGTGATTACACACAATCTATCACATATTCCAATGTGAACGCAAAACTACTTCCTCACTGTCAATATTTACAATAATCATCTATTTGTTATATATTTGTATTGGTATTGTTCACACATTAAAGGGATAGTTCACGCAAAAAAATGTACTCACTATTTAAACACCCTCAATCAGTTTATGAGTTCTTCTTAACATTTATGAGTTCTTTCTTCTGTTAGACAAAAAAGAAGATATTTAGAAGAATGCTGGAAACCTTTAACCATTGACTTCCATTGTAGGAAAAACAAATACTATGGAAGTCAATGGTTACAGGTTTCTAACATTCTTCAAAATATCTTCTTTTGTCTTTAACAGAGAAAGGAAAATCATAACGGTTTGAAACAAGTGTGAGTAAATGAAGACAGAATTTTACATTTTTGGGTGAACTGACCCTTTAATGAGCTCATTAGAAATTATACAGCGCCACCATCTGGACAACAACAAGAAGTGCTGACAAAAACAGCTGGTGGTTATACACAATAGCTACACATCATTCAATCACAAATTTATTATTAATAATCACAATAATCATCTATTTATGTTAAAACATTAAAGGGATAGTTCACGTAAAATATAAAGTTTACTCATTATTTACTCTCCCTCACGTAGTTCTAAACCTTTATGAGTTTCTTTCTTTTGTTGAACATTCATTCATTCATTCATTCATTTTCAACCGCTTTTCCGGGGCCGGGTCGCGGGGGCAGCAGTCTTAGGAGAGAACCCCAGACTTCCCTCTCCCCAGACACTTCCTCCAGCTCCTCCGGGGGGATCCCGAGGTGTTCCCAGGCCAGCCGAGAGACATAGTCCCTCCAGCGTGTCCTGGGTCTTCCCCGAGGCCTCCACCCGGTGGGACATGCCTGGAACACCTCCCTAGGTAGGCGTCCAGGAGGCATCCGAAACGGATGCCCGAGCCACCTCAGCTGACTTCTCTCGATGTGGAGGAGCAGCGGCTCTACTCCGAGCTCCTCCCGGGTGACAGAGCTCCTCACCCTATCTATAAGGGTGCGCCCTGCCACCCTGCGAAGGAAACTCATTTCGGTCGCTTGTATCCGAGATCTTGTCCTTTCGGTCATGACCCAAAGCTCATGATCATAGGTGAGAGTTGAACACTATATATTAATATATATAGTTTCTTCACATATTTTTAACAAAGCTAAAAACCGGTAACTATTGACTTCCATAGTAGGAAACTATGGGACGCTTTCTTCAAAATATCTTCTTTTGTGTTCAACTGAAACTGAAACTGGTTTGGAGCCACACGAGGGTGAGTAAATAGTGAGTAAATTTTCATTTTTTGTTGAGAAAAAAGTAAAGTAAAGCCTCAGTAAATATTCTCAGCTGATGACACCAGGGGGCGTTGCTGACTCAGACAGCACAATCTTCCATTGCGACGTATTTAGAGGGACAGTTCACCCAAAAAGTTCTGCATCATTTACACACTCAAGTCTTTCACTCAAAATATATATACTGAAATATACTGGCAAAAAACAGCCATTAACTTCCATTGATGTCTGCTGTAGATGTCAACATCTATTTTTTTTTCAGTATATTTCAGTATATCTTTTTTTAACAGAGGAAAGAAACTCAAACAGGGTTGGAACAACTGAATAAATGATGGCAGGATGCTAATTTTGGGTGAACTGTACCTTTAAATCATAGGCTGTTTTAAAGAGCGGGTCATTTGGTATTTTAAAGTGTCCTAACATTGTGCTGGAGAGCCCTAAAACAGCTTCAAATGTTTATAAGCTCAGGAAATCTTTAACATTAATATAATTTTGCAATGGTTTCCATTCGGTTCACTTGGGACTTGTGGAGCTGCGCATCGATGGATTTGCTCTTCAGTGTTTGGACTTTCAGCAGTGAAAATTAAACCACACTGAACTGAACTAAACTGAACTTCAACTCTATTTCAATCTATTAGAACTTCTATGTTAAGCTGCTGTGACACAATCAACATTGTAAAAGCGCTAGAGAAATAAAGATGAATTGAACTGAATTTGAATTAATTTGGTCTGTAAGCCCCTCCCCCTTCCATAACCCAACTCTGCTCTGCTCTAATTGGTCAGCTTGCCAAGTTTGTTTTGATTGGTCTTTTCATGTCAGAAATTAAACAAAACTGTTGGTATGTTGCAGGAGGCGGGGTTATGCAAATGAGTCACTTGATCATGTTGATGTAGATTGGTAGCAGACATAAAATTAAAAAACATAATGACTAGTTAAGACATTTCAGAGCAGACTCTATTGTTTAAACAAAATATCTATGCGTTTTTTTAATAAATAACTTATTCTAAAAATAACAACTTAAATAAATAAATAACTTGGGGCGTCACGGTGGCTCAGTGGTTAAGCACTGTGTCCTCACAGCAAGAAGGTCGCTGGTTCGAGTCCCGGCTGGGTCAGTTGGCGTTTCTGTGTGGAGTTTGCATGTTCTCTCCGTGTTGGCGTGGGTTTCCTCCGGGTGCTCCGGTTTCCCCCACAGTCCAAACACATGCGCTATAGGGGAATTGATTAACTAAATTGGCCGTAGTGTGTGTGTGTGAATGAGTGTGTATGGGTGTTTCCCAGTACTGGGTTGCGGCTGGAAGGGCATCCGCTGCGTAAAACATATGCTGGAATAGTTGGCGGTTCATTCCGCCGTGGCAACCCTTGATAAAAAAGGGACTAAGCCGAAGGAAAATGAATTAATAAATAACTTAACATTTGACGACAACTACAAATTGCAAATAAGATATTTTTGGGAAAACCCTTATAATATTGGAGATGTTTCTACAGTTATTCACCTAAACTAAAACTTCTGATTCTTTTCTATGTCTTTCTTTCAATACAAATGTATATCTAGTCTAAAAAGCTGAAGCACACTTTAAATAAAGTTCTTCTCTGAGGCTTTTTGTTCATGCAGTCGATCACACTCATTAACATGGTGTTGATAGACAAGTGTGGTGAAATATCTCAGAGAGTGTGTTAACAGAGCAGCTGTCAGATACAGAGGGTGTGTGTGTGTGTGTGTGTGTGTGTGTGTGTGTGTGTGTGTGTGTGCGTGTGTGTGATATCATATTACAGTACACAGATCTGTCAGTGTGTTTAATAGCCTTAAGCTCATATGCAGCAAATGAATGGTTCAACATTTCTGTGCTGATGTTACACTTATCATATGTTTAATGTGCAAAAATTATGAAAAAATAATTGTAAAAAACTAAAATGTTTACTGGATAAAAGATTAGCCATCTCATTTTGATGTGCACATAAAATGAAGTTTACAAAAGTAATTATACAGAAAGCATATTAGGCAAAGTCCATGCAATGTATCTGGTTTGATGTTTTGAATAAAATGTGTATTTTTTTTTATAAAATGTCAAAATATGGATGAGATAATGTATAGCAGCAAACATATTTATGTATATGCTTATTTACTATAATGCATTTTTACCATGATTTACAGAACACACCTGCTAAAATGTCATTTAACATAACAATAATATACAATAAATTACATTTTAACCATGGTAAAACTGCATGAAAAACATAAGAAAATTCAATACATCTAAAAGGCTGTAAGCTAATTTTCCTTTCACATTTTCACATTTATCAGAGAAGCTGCATCTTTATTCTGCCGATTATTTACTGTAAATGAATATTTAATTATACCCTATTATCATAAACATTCAGCATAACAATGACTCAAACTCTCTGACAGCCTGCAGGGTAGAAATTTAAAGTGCAGATTATTTTAGCACTCCAATGGCTATATTGTGCACAGTACATTGAACATTTGATTAGAACTACAAACACAGGTATAAAATGTTAACAAACTACAAACATGGCGGATGTGCAAGAGTGATGGTTAAGTGGAGGGGCTTAGGTAAAGATGAGTGAAGGACTGTTAATTAATATCTACAATATTGATGTTATGTTTTCTACATTATATTTGCAATATCTGCAATAATCTTGTGAATTTTTACAAAGATGTGTTTGATCAATAACTTCTGAATATATTTATAATATATTTATGCAGAATACTTCTGAATATATTTATGCAGAATATAAACAAAAGATTTTTTTCTGCATGAAAGACCCACGAATGGCAGATTAACTTGCTGCTGCATCTCCAATATGGTAGAAAATTAAAGTTAGCATGAAATCAAAATGTACTCTTCTTATTTTTATATGTATATAGTAGTGCTTGTTATAAACAATGTGTCTGCACTTCAGTCCTTTAGGGTGGGGCTATCAGTCATTAAGGGCGGAGTTATCAGTCATTTAAGGTGGGGCCATATGTCCTTTAGGATGGGGCTATCAGTTATTAAGGGCGGAGTTATCAGTCATTTAAGGTGGGGCCATATGTCCTTTAGGATGGGGCTATCAGTCATTAAGGGCGGAGCTACCAGTCCTTTAGGGCGGCGTTCTCATTAATTTAGGATGGGGTTATTAGTAGGGCCAGACAGAATCTACAATTTTTACTATTTCTGCAGAGAATTTTGTTAAAAATCTGTGGATTTATGCAGAATGATTTTAGGAGTATCATAAATAAAAACTTAATATATGTATAAGTCAACAAATAATACATTTTTAAAATTTATTTAATGTTTACAATGCAAATCCAATTAGATCCACTTATTTGGTAAACAAAGCAAGTCTCTCATATAAAATCTCTACTAAAAGACAGAAAATAGGACTTTACAAACTGTATTGTAAATAAATCATATTAACAATTTAATATTGCTTTTATTATATCACAATAATATTAGTGAAATTAATTTAAAAAACTGAATAAATATAAATTTACACACATTTACACAAGTGAATACATAGATTCAATGATGGGCTAAAAATCTGCGGAAATCTGTGGATTTCTGCATGCGCAGATTTTGCGTGGGCTTAGTTATTAGTACTTTAGCATGGGGCTATCAGTCATTTAAGATGGGGCTATAAGTGCTTTAGGGCAGTGCTATCAGTAATTTAGTCATTTAGGGTGGACCTATCAGTCCTTTAGGGCGGGGCTATCAGTGATTAAGGGCAGAGCTACCAGTCCTTTAGGGTGGGGCTATCAGTCATTTAGGGCGGGGCTATCAGTTATTTATTGTGGGGTTATTAGTACTTTAGCATGGGGCTATCAGTCATTTAAGGCGGGGCTATAAGTCCTTTAAGGCAGGGATATCAGGAATTTAGGGCGGGCTATCAGTCATTTAGGGTGGAGCTATCAGTCCTTTAGGGTGGGGCTATCAGTCATGTAGGGCAGGGCTTTTCGTGCTTCAGAGCAGGGCTATTAGTCCTTTAGGGCGATGCTATCAATTCTTTAGGGCAAAACTATTAGTACTTTAAGGCGGAGCTATCAGTACCTTAAGGCGGAGCTATAAGTACTTTGGGGCGGGGCTGTAATTTAGGGTGGAGCTATTAGTCCTTTAGGGCGGGACTATCAGTACTTTAGGGCGGGGCTATCAGTCCTTTAGGGTGATTTTATCAGTCCATTAGGGCGGAGCTATGAGTCCTTTAAGGCAGAGCTCTCAGTAATTTAGGGCGGAGCTATCAGTTCTAGGGAGGGACTGTCAGGACGTGTCTCATTTCTGCTTTGCTTTCGTCAATCTTCCTCCATTTTGTTACCAACACCCATCTTTCAAAGATCCAATCGGTTCCCAAAAGACAAAATCATGCCGTTTCAATTAGATCTCATGATATGAGAAAAAAAAAAGGACAATTTTAACTTCCGTTACATGCCAGCTGTAAACATGAGAGAAATATGGATGATGTCCTGAGATGAGAAATACGAGACGATTGACAGAACACATCACTAAGCAACAGAACAGTCCGTTAATGAGGATGTAGTTTGTCCCAAATCTTGCATACTCTTCTGTTGCACACTCTACTACTAACTTCTACTAACTTCATCTTCACAAATAAAGTACATACATTTATGATGTATTCCTAAGTAAGTGTCTGTCTCTCTGTGTTGAAGTGACTTAATGCTCTGATGTCTGCATGCAGCACAAGAGTGTGATGAAGGATGACAAGAAGCTCACAATAAACTACCATCAACCACAGACTCAGAATGACCTCACAGTCCTCTGGTACTGCAGACTCACTTCTGAGGGGTTTTAGCATGTCGCTTTACGGATTGTTCAGTTGCATATCGCTTTGTGGTTTCTATGATATTCTGGGTGATTTACACAAAACGCTCAAGTGGGAAAACGCAGGAAGCTGGGAACAATTAAAGACAAGACGGGATCAGTTTATATTAGGGTTGCACAATATACAGTTTCAGGATCGATATCGCAATAATAGTCACTTCGCAGCATATGCAATGTTGAGTCTGGATTATAGTTATACTAACACAACACATGAGGTTTGTGGAGACACTGCAGAGTTTATAACATAAGAGACTGAAAGTTTAGTTACATTATTTACATGTGTTTTTGAGGCCTGTGACTGTATGAGCATTTAAAAAGCATTCAGACACACTAAATTGTACCATTTGTAACTTTAATAATGATTAATTTTATGGAATTATTTATATAACAAAAACTATGTGTTATTTTAGATTTGATAAGTCAATTACTGTACCTGTTAGACCTCTCTGAAAACCAGAAAACACTGTTTATTTCATTTGTATTTGTTGCTCTAGTCTATTGTATTCATCTATGCTTGTAGATGGTTCATATTTTGCATCATGTTTTATGCATGATTCACGAACTCCCCTTCAAAAAAATCTATCTTTTTTCAAAATAGAGCTTTTCAAGTCATCTGATGATTATATATCAGATGAATATTCATATCGCAATATATATATATATATATCAGAAAACAAAATAATGCATTGTTAATTTTTTTCCAATATCGTGCAGCCCTAGTTTATATATACACACTCTTATCTATCGCCGCATTTTTAACGGAAAATTATTTAAACATTACAGCATACATACAACGATTTATTGCTTTTCCCCTGTTCACAATATATACTATGCAAAAAAAACCTTACAAATATACGGTGCACAATACAAATAAAACAAATTTTAATAGGTATTTCAGCAAATGAACACCCTTAATGGGCAGCACGGTGGTGCAGTGGGTAGCACAATCGCCTCACAGCAAGAAGGTCGCTGGTTCGAGTCCCGGCTGGGTCAGTTGGCGTTTCTGTGTGGAGTTTGCATGTTCTCCCCGTGTTGGCGTGGGTTTCCTCCGGGTGCTCCGGTTTCTCCCACAAGTCCAAACACATGCGCTATAGGGGAATTGATGAACTAAATTGGCCGTAGTGTATGTGTGTGAAAGAGTGTGTATGGGTGTTTCCCAGAGATGGGTTGCAGCTGGAAAGGCATCCGCTGCGTAAAACATATACTGGATAAATTGGCGGTTCATTCCGCTGTGGCGACCCCAGATTAATAAAGGGACTAAGCCGAAAAGAAAATGAATGAATGAATGAATGAATGAACACCCTTAATGTTTTTGTGCCTTTATTAAGATGTTCATGTTAATGTATACTTTCACCGTCTCATTTAGGGAAACTCCTGAGATAAATAAGTTATATCTCAGAACTTAAATAATAAATCTATATTAAATGCTGTGCTTCCCACCTCCTTTATTCGGCCGCAATGACTTCTGGGACTTCTCAAACGAGTCTGCATCGGTGCATCCTCGATATCAAAAACACATCTGGAAACTTTCACACGTCCTCCGTTCTTGCGGTCTTGAGTATTGGAACTGAACTTTGGTGCAATTCACGAGAAAACGAGGACACAAGATCGCTGAAGAACACATATTAAGAAACAACCTAGGAGTGCTTTGTTTGCTACTAAATGCTAAAATTGCAAAACATGCAACGACTAACAAACTCTTGAGCATGGTCTCTGTCTGTGTGCTGATCAGATTCATATGACCTCTGGAGTGACAGCTTTATTTCATTAGTGTTATTATTGATGCTGAGCAGCTGGAGCGAGTGCAGAGGTCATCTGATCACTGGGTGAAACTGAGAAACAACACACTGTGCCACTGAAGGACAACTTGACTCTTCCATGCTCTGGTCTGTTTATCATTTACAGTTTGTTCTGCTGAGACGTACGTCAACAGATCACATTAATCAAAGCTGTGGCAATAAGTCAAATTTGAAAACAAGTTTGGAATTGTTTAAACAAATGTGTTCACAGTGAGCTGTGTTTACATTTATATGATATAAAAGCCAACTTACATGACTCAGCTGAAAGCACGAGCACTCTTCCATTTGTGTGTATGATTAAAACTAGCTTAGAGCACCATCTGCTGTTAAACACTAGCCTAGATCGCCATCTGCTGATTATAAACTAGCATAGAGCGTCATCTGCAGATCATAAACTAGCCTAGAGTGCCGTCTGCTGATTATAAACTAGCCTAGAGCGCCATCTGCTGATTATAAACAAGCCTAGAGTGTCATCTGCAGATCATAAACTAGCCTAGAGTGTCATCTGCAGATCATAAACTAGCCTAGAGTGTCATCTGCAGATCATAAACTAGCTTAGAGTGCCGTCTGCTGATTATAAACTAGCCTAGTGCGCCGTCTGCTGATTATAAACTAGCCTAGAGTGCTGTTTGCTGATTATAAACTAGCCTAGAGGGCCATCTGCTGATTATAAACTAGCCTA
>CAIGQV010017386.1:32585950-32597236 GCA_903798115.1 Danio jaintianensis
ATGTGCTGTCATCATGGCAAAGAGAAAAGAAATCAGTTATTAGAAATCAGTTATTAAAACTATTATGATTAGAAATGTGTTGAAGAAATCTGCTCTCCGCTAAACAGAAATTGGGGAAAAAATAAACAGGGGGGCGAATAATTCAGACTGCAACTGTATATATTCCACTTTCATTCTTTCAAGATGTTTTGAATCAGTCAATAAAGTGCTGTAAAAGTAAATATGTGAGTTTTCCAGTATATAACTTCTCTCACGCTGTACATCACATGTAAATGGTGATGTTAAATGCAGTGTTATATGAGTATACAGTGCTTTAAGTGGAGTGTGTTTACTGAGAGCAGCTTCAGTGTATCTGTAGATGTTTTCAGGCCTGAGGTTTGTGTCTTTCTTCATTTTCATCTGTCTCTTTCGTCTCATCTCTGCTGCTCTCGTCTGTCACACTGATTTATGAGCCGCACAGACTGATGTGCTGCTCATGATTATGTACATCACTAGCTCATTTAAAAGCACTTCTAAAGTCTGCGTGAACCAGAAGATGCTGCAGACTTTTAGATTTTTTTTGCATATTTTATTTGCGGTGGTGAATTGCATTATGGGATGTTGATCTCTGCTCTGTCCACTTCTGATGTTGAAAATTCAACTCTGCAGTTTAACAAAGTGACTTTTACTGACATTTTAGTAGTTTGAAATAATAATATAAAGTAAAAGAAATAATATGTAGAGAAATAAGTCTGTAAAATAGCCGAAAATGTGCTGCAGTTTATTAAAACTGTTTTACAAAACAGGTTTCTGTAGTGTAATATACAACACCAACCCAGACAATATACACTGCAAACTATTACGCCCCATTCACATGGGGCGTCAGAGTCAACGCTTCCCATTCACTTTGAATGGGTGACGTCAGGCGTTACCGAACTGCATAGTGGATCCGTCGGCACCGCTTCAGTGGCGTTGCTCACTGCAGAACTTGGGACTTTCTCAGTAGCCGATTGCTGACTAATTTCATTGGCTGACGCTGCTATGACGATCACGTCAGCCCCAACTTCAGACACGCCCTCTGTCAAGCGTTGACGCTGAAGCCCCGTGTGAATCAGGCATTACACATCACAATAAAAGTCACTTTTTACAACTTTTCAAGGTTAAAAGTTGTTAGAGGAAAGATCAAGATCCCATAATGCAATTCAAAGGCAGGAAAAACAGGAAAAAATAAAAAAACTTTGTTGAGGTGTAAGCATTTAGGGCCCTATCATACACCTGGCGCAATAAGGCGCAAGACGTGTTTTTCAGACCAGCGCATCCGTAATTTTCACGTTTTGTGCCACATTGTTTAAATGGCAAATCCATTTGCACCACTTTGTGGACTCATGGGTGTGCTGGGTGCTGTTTCATAAAAGTCGTTTAGAAAAGCGGGGATTAAAGTAAAAAACCTGACTTCAATGAGCCGAACTAAACATCCACTCTTAAATTGGTTCCATAACAGTAAGTTGAAGATCATTTGATCTAACTAATCTGAGTTCAGTTCTCCACGATGGACGTCAAGCTTCTTTAGCCTCCAGCGCCTAGACTGCAGCTCTGAACAGGAAGTTTGGCCAGATGAAAAATGGTCGTGCCTAACAGAGCCTAGTTTCTCTCCAGGTTTTTTTTCCCCTTCACTTCGTCAATTGGTGAAGTTTTTTTTTCCTCGCCACTGTCGCCGCTGGCTTGCTCGGATCGGGACTTGTGGAGCTGTGCTTCGGTGGATTTGCTCTGCGGTGTTTGAACTTTCAGCAGTGAAATTTAAACCACACTGAACTAAACTACACTGAACTTCAACTCTGAAATCTGGACTTTACTAGAACTATGTTCAGCTGCTTTGACACAGTCTACATTGTGAAAAGTGCTATATAAATAAACATGAATTGAATTGAATTTAAATAATCTAGATAACTGCTCGTGCACGTTACTGTCGTGAAACCTTAAAGGTCGAGCATAGATGCATCGATTATATTGTGTGCTACCATGGCAACTACGAGAACTGAAAGATCTCAGAAATGAGACACAGCTACGTTCACAGCGAGTGAGCCGTGTTGGTTTTTAGAGTTCAAACATATAATAATTTAAACATAATAATCAAAAACTACGGCTTGCAACAAAGCAAGAGAGAAGGCTGACAGGAAATTGCAGATCGATGTACTTCCAATTGAAACGGAATATTGAGTAGGGGACGGGGCTTTCTTTTTATGCATCATTGTCTTACAGCAAACTGACTTTAAGAGGGGCGTGGCTAAGAATAAAATATTCTTGACAACCTACATATAAACATGTAACCTACAATGACAACTTGCGTGTAAAATAAAAAAATGCACACAGACTGTGTTTTATGCCATCATCTTGAACGCTTGGAGCAAATCATGATACTTAAATTATATAATTTACCTTTGCCATTTCCAACTGTAGTTTTTAATATGTAAATCACATACTAATTTTAACGCTTTATAAGTTGCAAAATCAACAGGGTTGTTGCTAGAAGGGATACAGCTGCGGCCGGAAGTGTAATCACCTTTATACTCCTAATGAGAATTATTTATATTATTTAATAACTTATCCATTTATTGTATTTCATTAACATCTACCCCTACCCCAACCCTAACAGTAATTATACCAACTATTATTCATATTATGTATTAAATTACCCATTAAATTGTGTTTTTTTTAAACATCTACCCCTACCCCAACCCTCACAGTAATGTAAAAACAGCAATTATACAGAGTATTATTCATATTATTTATTAAATTACACATTAAATTGTAGTTTATTAGCATCTACGCCTACCCCAACCCTAAACCCAACCCTCACAGTAATATAAAAACAGCAATTATACAGAGTATTATTCATATTGTTTATTAAATTACCCATTAAATTGTATTTTATTAACATCTACGCCTATCCCAACCCTCACAGTAATGTAAAAACAGCAATTATACAGAGTATTATTCATATTATTTAATAAATAACACATTAAATTGTAGTTTATTATTGTAGTTATTGTAGTTTATCTACGCCTACCCCAACCCTAAACCCGACCCTCACAGTAATTGATGTGAGTATCCGCAGCTGTATCCCTTCTAGACTTTTCCCCAAAACAGCTGAAAAATAACACAATGTTTTCCTAAAGTAGTTTGCCCTTTTTTACCCTGAAAACAGTTCTTCCTCATATATATATATATATATATATATATACAGTATCCTAGTTTTGCAAGAAATAAAGTAGTTCAGATGAGTTTATCCTCTTCAACAGGTTTTGTCCTCCATAATAATGCGCTGAGTCTCAGGGAAAGCTTCTCCTGGTGCAGGTCATGATCCAGTTTAGTTCCCCTCAGTAAAGCAGCTCTTCATTAATCTTCTGGTTTTTCACCTCAAACTGTCAGCGGTGTGTGTTTGGCTTCAGTGCAGCATTAAAGCATCAGCTCACTTTTGATCATCATTTACTCCCTGCTTGTCATCCGAGATGTTCATTACTTTCTTTCTACAGTTGAACAGAAATGAAGGGATCTGATTAATATATATCGTGTTTTCTCCATCTGGTGGACTTCAGTGGTTTGAGCTTCTGAACTGTAGTTTCAGTGCAGCTTTAAAGACTCTTAATGAGGAGGAGGAATAAGTGTGTCATCTTGAGAAACGATCAGTTGTTTTCTTAACAAGCAAAGTGTGTATGTATGTGTGTGCACATTTAAGTGTGTGTGCATACACGTGTGTATGTTTTTGTGTGCGTGCATGTGTCACTGTGCATGCATTTGTGCCTGTGTGTTCATGCTTGTGTGTATGCGTGTGTGTATGCATAAGTGTGTACATTTGTGTAAATGTGTGTGTACGTATTTTTGTGAATTTGTGCATGTGTATATGTGAATGTGTGTGTGCATTTGTGTGTGTGGATGCATTTGTGCGTGTGTGCGCAGCACACATGAGTGTGTACATTTGTGTGCATGTGCGAGTGTGTGCATGAATTTGTCATGCATGTGTGCATACTATGTTCATGTGTGTATGTGCGTGTACATGTTTTTGTGTGTGCGCATGTGCATGTGTGTGTATTTGCACTTGAGTGTGTTTGTGCGTGTGTGTGTGTGTGTGTGTGTGTGCGCACATTTGTATATGTCTGTGTGTGGGTGCATTTGTATGTATGTGTGTGTGTGTGTGTGTGTGTGTGTGTGTGTGTGCTGTTGTTTGAACAGTATAAAAACAACAGACAAACCTGTTTGTGTTTCTGTGTGAGGTTTGTGTGTGTGTGCGTGTGTGTGTGTGATTTGTGTGTGATTTCTAAGTGTGTGTGTGTGTTGATCTTAAGACTGACCTGTGGTGTGTGTTTGCAGTATGTTCCTCCAGATCTGTGCATCTGCAGTTTTGTCCTGGAGCAGTCTCTGTCTGTGCGAGCGCTGCAGGAGATGCTCGCCAAGACTGGACACGACAATGACGTGAGTAAAACACACACACACACCTGAGTGTGGTCCGTCTGTGTTTAAAGGGTTCAGTTTAAAGGTCAGCCATCATTGAGCTCCAGACGAGGCGGTTCTGTTGTGTTTTTCCTGATGGTCTGGTTTGAATCTGATGACCTGCGGCTGCGCTGATCTTTACTTTACTCTCCTGTGCTGTTTCTGCTGAATAATGAGCAAAACCTGACCAATGTGAGAGTGTTTGTTGAGGATTTCTCTCTTCTGTTGTCTCTGTGCACCTGCTGCAGCAGTTCATCAGAAAGGTGAGCGGTTATCTGCTTAATATTTCTGTCATTTTGCTTGTTGATGCTTGCTTTGTTTGTTTATTTGTTTATTTATTTATTTAGTTATTTACTTACTTATTTGTTTATTTAATTTTATCTATAATTTTTTTTATTAATTGTG
This sequence comes from Danio jaintianensis, assembly GCA_903798115.1. Lineage (NCBI taxonomy): Eukaryota > Metazoa > Chordata > Actinopteri > Cypriniformes > Danionidae > Danio > Danio jaintianensis. Next base: position 32,590,823 of record CAIGQV010017386.1, read on the forward strand.
TTAATGATTCAGTACAAATAGACAGAGAGAGAAAAACTAAATAAAATATACAGAGTGAATACTATTGGAGCTGAACAATATAATATAAAAAGACAAACAATTATACACATATACACTTCTATTAAATGCATATATACACTATACTGACCGCTATGGAAAATAGTAAAACATGTATAGTAATAATTATATGTGAAGTTTATTTATTAACTAATTTCGAGAGGATCACGTGCTTATGATTGCTTGCGGCTGGTCCCGCATTATTCAATTTATGATTCACCAATCAGACGATTCCTAAGCCATTTTAAATACCCTAAGTTCCATATAACAGCCATCTTCGTTTTGAAGAATCCCCCTTTCCACCCCTACTCCTCCTCCTTAGATAGTTGACACGGTGGCCCAGTGGTTAGCACTGTTGCCTCACAGCAAGAACATCACTGGTTCTAGTCCTTACCAAGCCAGCCGACGTTTCTGTGTGGAGTTTACGCGTTCTCCCCGTGCTCACGTGGGTTTCCCCCGGGTTCCCTGGTTTCCTCCCACCGTCCAAAAACACGCAACTTAAGTTAATTGACTAATCCAAATCGGCACCATAGACATGCTCCTAGTAAGTAGTTATCTCTTAAGAGCAATCACTATCTGTTCATTAGCTACTACAGCAGGGGAGTTCTCGAGATCTACCTGAGCTCAAACTCCCCTCTCGCCTTGCAAACGGGAGGGAGCCCCAGGCTCGAGGATCTTATGAGCTCAGGGCTCTCTCCCGGGACAGCATGCCAAACAAGCTTTATAATCAATCATCAGCTAAGTGTCAACTCTTGAAATATAGTTTAATTTAAAATGTTTTTGTTAAATGAAAATATTTCTAATAAATTAAAATGATTTATAAATATTTTAAAATTTATTCATTCAATTCCTTCGGTTTAGTCCCCTTATTTTTTCAGGGGTCGCCACAGCGGAATGAACCACCAACTATTCCACATATGTTTTACACAGCGGATGCCCTTCCAGCCACAACCCAGTACTGGGAAACACCCATACACACTCATTCACACACACACTCATACACTACAGCCAGTTTAGTTCATCAATTCCCCTAAAGCGCATGTGTTTGGACTGTGGGGGAAACCGGAGCACCAGGAGGAAACCCACGCCAACACGGGGGGTCTATAATAAATATATTTGGTAAAAATAATTATAAATAGTCATTTAAAATAACCAAATTTTGGTTAACATTGTAAAAACCTAAACATTTTTTAATAGTTATTTATTCTGGTAACATTGCAATATATATTTGTATTATAGTGTTTTGAGTTAAATGCACATTATAGATAAAATGCACTACTATTATATTTATATTTATTTCAGTTTATTTTTTAAAGCTTAGTATTTTTTATGTTATTATTTTACTCCTGTGTTATATTGTTTTCCATTTTTTATTTATATGTTTTTGTTTGCATACAGTTTGTGCATGTACTGTGTTTAGAGGATTTCTTTAATCTCTTTTAATGGTTCAACATGTGGTATGATGAAATTCAATGGTGGTTTATTAAATTATGAAATATATTTATATTTCTTTATTTTTGTTGATTTAACAATTATTTTTGTTCAAATAAAATACTAAAAGATTTAAATACTTAAATGTAATGCTAAATATAAATAACATTCTGTTAACATTGTATTTATTTATTTTGTTAACATTTTATTTATTTATTTATTTATTTATTTATTTATTTATTTATTTTGTTAACATTTTATTTATTTATTTATTTATTTATGTATTTATTTATTTATTTTGTTAACATTGCAATTCATGGTTATATTTAAAAATATTTTTATGTTACTTTTTTCTAGTTTAAAATATTTTGTTATTTTATTGTTTGCATTTATATATTTTTGTTCTGCATTTTTCATTCATGTACAGTTGAAGTCAGAATTATTCGACCTCCTGTGATTTATTTATTTTTGTTTCTTCTTCAAATATTTCCCAAATGATGTTGAACAGATTCAGGAATTGTTCACAGTATTTCCTCTAATATTTTTTCTTCTGGAGAAAGTTTTATTTGTTTTATTTCGGCTAGAATAAAAGCAGTTCTTAATAGTTTTAAAGCCATTTTAAGGTCAATATTAAGCAATATTAGTTTTGGATTGTCTCCAGAACAAACCACTGTTATACAATGACTTGCCTAATTACCCTAACTTTACCCTAATTACCCTAGTTAAGCCTTTAAATGTGACTTTAAGCTGAATACTAGTGTCTTGAAGAATATCTAGTCTAATATTATGTGCTGTCATCATGGCAAAGAGAAAAGAAATCAGTTATTAGAGATGAGTTATTAAAACTATTATGTTTAGAAATGTGTTGATAAAATCTTCTCTCCGTTAAACAGAAATTGGGAAAAAAATATACAGGAGGGCGAATAATTCAGACTTCAGCTGTATATGTTTATTGTTATTACTGCTTAGGCGGCTCAGGGTGGAGGTCACCGAACACTACTCTACGGTCACGCTATTCTCCTCAGACACTCGTTCAGTGGGATGGTTTGTAAACGTTCAGCTTTTCTTCATATCAATGTAATTTCAGCAGGCTGTGTCAACATTTTGTGTGTTTCTTTTACAGTTTCTGACCTGTTTGAAGACATCGCGGTCGATGACGGATAAACTGTCCTTCGATGTGGGCCTTCAGGAAGACTCCACAGGTGAAGTATTAACTTTATTCTGCAATACGTAAGTAAAGTTGTTTTGCGATTGTTTTAGAACTTCCAATTCAGTTTCCTATGGGAGAAATAACTAGGAAAACGACTTGCTTTATGAACAAGTGTGTTCATGACTATACATAAAAACTAATTCATTGTATTTGTTGTAATCAGACTTGATAAATGAAAGACTTTGATTGACATTCTCTTTTTGTACGTATCATCAGAGGGGGAAAGCCCTGCCCACTAGTGCCCATCTCTCCCTCATTAGCATAAACAGCAGCCCTGAGTGAGAAGCAGCCGTCTGTCCATTAGCCATTAGAGTGTTTGAGATGCTGAAGATAATGTCAGCATAGACTAAGAGGATTATAGATGTGGAGTTTTAGATGAACAGCGACAGGAGTCTCCATAGACTGACAGAAGCATGGAGCACACACTCACACTGAAGCACACATGCACACCTGACCAGCACTCATAACACACACAGTGCTGTTTTATATCTGTCACTATGGTGACGCACAGCCGTCTGTAGCTACGCCCTCTTCTGAAAAGTGTGTTTTTAAATGTGTGTGTTTTAAGGCGAGGCCTGTTGGTGGACGATTCATCCGGCGTCTAAACAGAGGTCAGAGGGGGAGAAAGTGCGAATCGGAGATGATCTCATTCTCGTCAGTGTGTCGTCAGAGCGATATCTCGTAAGTATTACATAAAACCAGCGCTCAGGATATTATTTTACTTTCTGAGTTGTGTTAAAATATAATGCAATTGGTGAATAATCTTGCAACATTTCATAGTCAACAGAAAACATAAAAGCGCATCATATGACCCATTTGTTTATTTATTAATTTGCACAAGCATATCCCATGATTCCATGAACTGTGACGTGAATAAGTTTAAATCAAGTCAAGTTTTGTTTAATTTATTATTCCAGTTTATTGTCGTTCTGCTACATGTGTGGACATACAGTGGAACTAAATGTGGTGTCTTACAGGACCACGGTGCTACATAAATAAACATAATCATAAATATGAACACAGCACTGGATGTAAGAGTGATTTTTAAACCTATACATAACTAATAGGGATGTGACAAGATCTCGGGCCACTAGATCTCACAAGAATTTAGCACTGAAGATTGGAGGCAGGATTGGATTAGTACCGCACATCAACTGCTTTGCACACACCTGACAGGCTGGCCTTGGAGTTGCACGTCACTCGTTTGGGGTGGGTGAGTGTGACGTCACTGATGTTTTTCTTCACCGGAGTTCAAGGGTTGCCGCATCCAAAAGCAGAGGCTGCTACAACTGCAGCCACACGCGTTAACCATGGCTCATAACATACGATAGAATAGCACTTTAGATATGCTGAAGGCAATAATCGTCATAAACACTAATCAAATTAAGACATGTGGAGTATTCCTATTTCAGTCGCATTATTGAAGTGCAGTGCAGACATGTAAACAACGTAATCAAACTATTACCGTTGTGTAGGACTTTTCGCTGCATTTTGCGACAAGATAAACCATACACACTCAGTCGTGGCCTGGTGGTTAGAGTGTTGGACTCGTGATCCGAAGGTTGCTGGTTCGATACTCGGTACCAGCGGGAATTGGGGGTGGGGGGAGTGAATGACCAGCACTCTCCACCACCCTCAATACCACGACTGAGGTGAGTCCCTTGAGCAAGGCACCGTTCCCCCCAACTGCTCCCCGGGCGCCGCAGCATGGCTGCCCACTGCTCCGGGTGTGTGTTCACGGTATGTGTGTGTTCACTAACTGTGTGTGTGCACTTGGATGGGTTAAATGCAGAGCACAAATTCCAAGTATGGGACACCATACTTGGCCACACTACACTTCACTTCACTTCACTTCACTCAGCTGTTTGACACTTCTCTGCACCCATTGAGTCAGTAAAGGACCACAGACACGCATCTCCTCCAAGTGCACATGCACACACACACACACACAGTGAACTCCTGGAGACACATACACCCGTTGTCGACATGATCATCATCACCGAACACATGTTTATGCTGTCCGGAATAAAACGTAAGGTGTTGGTGAATGAAAGTGAAACTGAAGAAGCCAGTCAGTCGAGTTTATAGCTAAATATTTAGCGTTTGCATGTCCTTTATGGAACAATTCATTAAAATAAATGTAAAATAACATTCATAACAAGTTGATTTAAAAAGCACCTGAATTGTTTTACATTTTGGGATTTTGCTTCAGTTGAATAAAAATCTATTTTCCATTCATATATTAGCACATATTTAGCAGTGTTTGCATGTCTTTTACTGCATATAATTCATTAAAATAGAAGTAAAATAACATGCATTACAAGTTGTAAAAAAAAGCACCTGAATAGTCTTGCAATTTGTGATTATTTTTTTTTTCAGTTGAATAAAATATTTGCATTCATGTATTTCATCATTGAAGATTTCTTAAAAATTGTGTAAAACTCTCGTCTCATCTCGTTCTCGTTAACCCAATCTCGTGTCTCGTCTCATGGTGTAAGCGTCTCGTCACACCCCTAATAACTAACATACTGTAATCTAACTATACTAACTATACATTCATTCATTTTCTTTTCGGCTTAGTCCCTTTATTAATCTGGGGTCGCCACAGCGGAATGAACCGCCAACTTATCCAGCATTTGTTTTACGCAGCGGATGCCCTTCCAGCTGCAACCCATCACTGGGAAACATCCACACACACTCATTCACACACACACACACTACGGACAATTTTAGCTTACCCAATTCAGCTGTACCACATGTCTTTGGACTTGTGGCGGAAACCGGAGCACCCGGAGGAAACCCACGCGAACACTGGGAGAACATGCAAACTCCACACAGACACGCCAACTGACCCAGCCGGGACTCAAACCAGCGAACCTCTTGCTGTGAGGCCACAGTGCTAACCACTGAGCCACCGTACTGCCTACTTTTACATAAGACAGAACAATATTGTGCAAGATTATTAAGTATTAAGGTTGATGAAAACAGGTAGTGCAACATGATCGTGTGCTACATTTACAAGTAAACATTGTTTTCCTTATTGAGACCTTATAAGATGGAGTTTAAGACAAGTGTTTCATGCATATGGAGAGAAGAGTGTTTCTACTGGTGGTTTGTCAGACCCAGTCACCTGTGTGAGGCACACCCAGAAATTGCACAATGTTTTTCTAGTGATATGGAGTGTCTGGTGCAAACTGGTGAAAGTGTTGGTTAAAGTGTCAGAGAGATGAAGAGTCTGTTTTCTACATTTGGTTTGTCAAGCACTCAGAAAGGCACAATGTTTTGGGGTTTGCACCTGATATAAAACACATAATGAACCTCTCTGACAGTAGAGGACATGTTGTTAATGATTATAAACCTGCTCTCCTCCACAGCATCTGTCTATATCCAACGGCTGCATCCAGGTGGACGCGTCCTTCATGCAGACCCTCTGGAACGTCCATCCCATCTGCTCAGGGAGCAACGTGGAGGAAGGTACAGCTCACACAATCAGACACAACACTCACTGCGGGCTTTTAAAGAGCCCCTATTATGCATTATAAAAGGTCATAGTTTTGGGGCTGTCCAACAACAGGCTGATATGCATGATGCATGCATGAACAACAGGCTGATTGTCACTTTTCAATATAAAATTTGGTGTAAGTGATCACAGTATAGAATATAGACATGAATAAAAGTGTAAAGTTTGGTGTGTGTGATCAGAATATAGACATTAA
>CAIGQV010017386.1:32642146-32652299 GCA_903798115.1 Danio jaintianensis
CTCGTAATCATAGGGGAACCTTTTTGGTGCTATATAGCACCAATCTTTTAAGGTGCTGTATAGAACCAAGTTTGATAGGTTCATTAAATAGAGCCCTAAATGGTATGAATTCAAGTAAGATGAATATAGCGAATCCAGAATTATTATTTTTTTTTTAACATTTTTTTCAGATATACAAAAATGTTTTTACAATCATATTTAAAATTGCACCTTTCCATACTCCATAAATTAAATAGCAAAACTAATCATTTCACATTTACAATGTTTAATTACATTCAAATTAAGTTTGAATGATTTCACTTTTTAATAAAGATTCATAAACTTGTTTACAAATACAGTACTTAAATTTCACATCTCTGAAATGAGGAAGAACGAACCATAATGCAGGTAAAATGCATGAACATTTAAAACCCCTATTAAATAGCACTACAGTTTCAACAAGTTCACTGTACATTTTGGTGTTCTTGTGTCATGGCGACATCCATTTTTATACATATTTTTGAATAAACGTCATTGTGTGATTAAATGGCACAATAAACATCGCACTGAAAAGGCTAAAAATTGCAAACAGGCATTCCACATCCTGTAGCATGTCCATGTCAATCTACCTCTCTTATAATGTATACTGTGTAGTGTTGTCCATTGTAATGTTGACACTTGAAGCGTTGATGGAATCAGGAGAGGCATTGGACACTCTGGTTGATGTAGGATATTTGAGATCCTATAAAACAAACATTTCACTTTTTGAGTGTCTTTAACCAATTATCATCAGTATAAATACCCATATTTAACAGTCGGCTAAGTCTGAGTGAAAGTAATGTAAAAAAGTAAGTAAAGTAAAGTGAAAGTACACATTTGTAAATGAGCAGCCAAAATCTAACTATCTGTCGTCTTTACTATTTATCAACAACAGAAGCCTGAATTAAAACACTAAGACTGAAATTAGACTACATGGCCATGAGAATAATTTTTTTTAATATTGTAAAGTAGTGGTGTAACGGGTCACAAATCTCATGGTTCGGATCACACTACGGTTTTTGAGTCACGGATCGGACCATTTTTCGGATCAGCAAAAAAGGGAGGAGACAAATGTCATTTGCTTTCCATTTATACAAAAATATTACTGCAAAAACCATTGGCTTTAACAAACAGAACTTAGAACCTGTAATTTTAATAAAAATACAAATCAAGAAAGAACCAGCTGAAAAAAAGGAAAATATTCAATATGAAAAATGATCTTTGCTGCTGTTGTTGATAATGCTAAATATAGAAGTCTAACATTACAACAGATCATATTTATTTTCAATGAATGATTCAACAATTCACTCATAAACTTCATGTTTCATTATAGGTGGATCGTTTCTGAAAACCTATTCAGTGACTTCATTTTGATGGTTGTTTGTCGCCACCTGTTGGTTACACAATGTAAAATTCACCAAAGTCAAGTTCCATTATACGGTGATTTTAATCTTTACCATAAACATCAGTGTTTATACCTGAACTATAAACTGTTCTCCCAGTACTTCTGTGTTATTTAATTATTTGTAACAAACTGAAAAAGTGTAAAAACTGAATCTCTCTCGATCAAACGCAGATTTGAATGCATCGCTTAGAAGGATTAATAAACATATGCAAATCATTATCATTTATCATTGATGTTGCGCGGGTTTGAATTGAGATCCCGATCTTTTAACGTTTAATTGTGCAGCTTAAACTGAATGCATTAATGCAGGCTAAACAAGCAGTGACAGAAAACACCTTTAATTAATAATCTAAGAAAGCATTTAGGTCTCACCACAACTTCTTCCATCATCATTATATTTTACAGGGAAGCCAAAATGCTTTCATACACATGATTTAAATGACGCTGGAGGTGATCTCTCTGCGATTGTTATAAATGTTGGATTAACCTACGAATTAAAAAAAAGTTATTAATCTGCAGGTCACGTGCGTTCCGAACCGTGGGTTGTGATCCATACGGATTACGGATCAACTGTGATCTGTTACACCCCTACTGTAAAGGTAGATTAGAAGGCTATGTATTTTATGCTGATATGATGGGATTTCTAAAAGGCATTTAGTGTTACAATAGGGAATTTTTATTTTACAATGTAAACCAAATCAAACCCAAAAATGTGACCACAGAACCGTGATATGAACCGAACCAACATTTTTGTGAACTGACCCACCCTTATTAAGTACTAAAATCCATAAAAAGTAGAGTTTATGTAGTTTCTCTTGTCATTTCTAAACTATATGATTTCTTTGCTTTAGAACAACAACAGAAAAAATATGTAGTTACCTTCTATAGTTTCCTCTGCTGGTCCAATGAGATTTGCGAGGAATTCTTCATTTCAACTCCTGATGATCTTTGGGACCATTTCCTTTAAAGATGTTTCTGTGTTCTTCCCCAACTCTTGCAAACCTCATTGACATTCCATGCGGCATCTTAATACAAAACATTTTGTTTAGTTCAGGTGCATGTTTCCAAATATCACATTTTCAGTTATACAAGTTCCTTAAAGTCACCACAAACTCAAGGTTTTAATTGTCTAGTAATGCATTTCCGAGACTGAATGTTAAGATAAAAAAAGAAATGGTGGGCACAAACATGATTAGTAAACAAATGTAGACATCTGGATTGTATTTCTATTAAATCTGGAAGTCATTTAATACAATTGCCAATTCTGAGTGACCTCAATTCAGTATAAAAAAATTCATTCATTCATTTTCTTTTCGGCTTAGTCCCTTTATTAATCTGGGGTTGCCACAGCGGAATGAACCGCCAACTTATCCAGCATATGTTTTACGCAGCGGATGTCCTTCCAGCTGCAACCCATCACTGGGAAACACCTATACACTCCCATTTACACACATACACTACAGACAATTTAGCTTACCTAATTCCCCTATAGCGCATGTGTTTGGACTGTGGAGGAAACCGGAGCACCTGAAAAATAAAAAATTTGAATAAGAAAAAACAAAAGAACTCTATATCAAATAAAATACATTATATTTGGCAGATGCTTTTATCCAAAGGGACTTACAATCTGAGCATTTATTAGTATGTGATCCATGGAACACAATTCTTTGTTATGCATTGCTTTACCAAAGGAGCTATAGGTAATTTACAAAAAATAACATACACTGATTTTCCTTATCTGCTTGGCACAAAATGTAAGTCTTTACTCACAAGCTGTGGAACTCCAAGAAAAAAGCATTCCAGGTCCATCACAATCTGAGGTAGAAAAGGTAGAGTTTTATAGTGCGTAAATATGAAAAAAATCACATAATAAAATATTTAAGTTTCAAGCATCAGACTTAAACTGATGTAGGGCTTAAAGTCAACTAAAGCAAATACTTCCTGTGAACAAGCAGAATCATTATATTGTTTGGTTCTCTATTACATTTTGGAGTATGAAATTATAATCTCAACATGTAATTCATATTAAGACAAATTTAATCTACCTTTGACATCAAATAACATTTATTGACGAAAAAACTTGCCTTGTGTTAAGTTCCTTATAGAGTGAGCTCCTTTCCTTTTGATCCCGTACTTCATTTGCAGGGTGATCGATGTGCTCACTGATGAAATCCTTTCATTTTTAAATTTGTTCTGAGGGCATTCCAACAAGGTATCCTGTAGACACATTTACACTTTATTTAAAATAAAACATTTTATATTAGTATATCTTAGTTTAAATTTTTATTTAATAATGACCTAAATATTCTCACTGTATTAAAATAGCAGCAAGTATCTAATATTTTTATAATACATAAAAATTAAAAATAGATATTATTTCAGTACCCAACATACAACAAGTCTGACATGCATGTTATAAAATGCAATACTGTACCAGGTGTGTTTGGTGATGTCAAATTAGTGATGCACATATTTGAAACCAGGATCCTTCCTCTTCAAAGCTGCTAGACAGTCAAGTTGTATCCTGCAGGCCAAGGTTGGGCAACTAATAGGTCCCATGATTCTTTTCTGTAACCATAAATACAATATTGAAGTCTTTTATAAGGATATTCATTTTAGTTTCCACAATACAGTTTGTTTGGGCTTAAAAACAATAATACATACCGAGTACAATATTTATAATGCAGTTCCAAAATCAGGCTTGAAGAAAAATAAAATATACATTAACATATGATTTTTTTTTATTATTTATGTTATTACAATGTTCAATATTCACAATACATGTACATTTTTAAATGCACCTACATTTTTAAACTAATTCATGTCCTTTATAAATAACACCTGACCCAGATAGCAGACCTAAGTTAAATCAACATTGAATAAATGTTAAAACATCAACCAAACCACCATTGAAACAATGTTAAAAGTCATCATTGATTTTTAGCCAGTTTTGCACCCTGAAATAATGTTAATTCAATGATGATATAGATCAAAATGGTCAAAAAAATCAGCATTCATTCATTTTCTTTTTGGCTTAGTCCCTTTATTAATCAGGGGTCGCCACAGCGGAATAAACCGCCAATTAATCCAGCATATGTTTTACACAGCGGATGCCCTTCCAGCTGCAACCCATCACTAGGAAACATCCATACACACTCATACACTACGGCCAATTTAGCTAACCCAATTCACCTGTACCGCATGTCTTTGGAGTTGTGGGGGAAACCGGAGCACCCGGAGGAAACCCACGCCAACACGGGGAGAACATGCAAACTCCACACAGAAATGCCAACTGACCCAGCCGGGACTTGAACCAGCGACCTTCTTGCTGTGAGGCGACAGCACTACCCACTGCGCCACCGCGTCACCCAGCATTTATTCAACCAAAATTAAATCACTATTTACACTGAAACCAACATTGAATAAATGTTAAAACATCAACCAAACTATCATACAATTAATGTTTATTAACATTAACAATTTAAAGTAGATTTTTAGCCAGTTTTGCACCCTGAAATAATGTTATTACAATGATGCTAAATAGATTAAAGCGATCTCGAAATCAGCATTTGTTCGACTAAAATTAAAACAATATTTACATGGGAAAAAACACTGAAAAAACATCAATTCAGTCCTGCTTTAAGCACAGTATGATTTTATTCCAATGAACGTTGCCTCCTTTCAATCGGAGACCACTGGGCTGAAAAAAGGAAAACTAAAGTATATAAGTCTACATTGCAAACAATCTTTTAACTCGACTTATAAAACTTAGTTAATTTGTTTGTTTGTTTTACCTACAGTATTTAGAAAAGTTCAGCTAACTAAAGCAATAAGTTGAGCAAACTTGTCAAGAAAAGTTTTGGAAAAAAGCTGAACTTATTGGATGCAGTTTTAAAAAAAAAATTGTTAGGTAAACTTTTGTAAATAAGTAAAACTCCAAATAATCCACACAAAAATTAACTAAGTTGTATATGTTGAGTAAAAAAAAATACGTTTTTTAAATTGAGGAAACAAAATATTATTTTTACAGTGTATATAAATGTACTGTTATTCCCATTAAGTTATGACAATGTTTTGTTTTGCCAAACGTTCTGAACATCTTTTTGCTATTTGAAAGGTTTGTTCAATATTTTGCTTACTTTTTGTATCTTCTCCGAAGATTCTAATGTATTACAATGTTTAAATATGCAATTACAATATTCACACATGTCCCCACATCTTTTGGATTGCTCTGTTGTGAAACGTTAAAGAAGATCACATCACAAGAAACATCACTCCTGAAGAATAATAAGGCTTTGAAATGCAGCTTACCTAAATCTTCATTCAAGAGTTCACACTTAGCTGATGATTGAGTATAAAGCTTGTTTGGCATGCTGTCCCGGGAGAGAGCCCTGAGCTCATAAGATCCTCGAGCCCGGGGCTCCGTCCCGTTTGCAAGGCGATAGGAGAGTTTGAGCTCAGGTAGATCTCGAGAACTCCCCTGCTGTAGTAGCTAATGAACAGATAGTGATTGCTCTTAAGAGATGACTATTGCTAGTTCGTGTTTGTGGTGCCGATTTGGATTGGTCTATTAACTTAGGTTGCATGTTTTTGGACGGTGGGAGGAAACCGGGGAAACGTGCAAACTCCGCACAGAAACGCCGGCCAGCCCGGCAAGGGCCAGAACCGGTGACGTTCTTGCTGTGAGACAACAGTGCTAACCACTGGGCCACCGTGTCACCCGTCCTGGAAAGGAGGAGGAGTAGGGGTGGAAGGGGGGATTCTTCAAAAACGAAGGTAGCTGTTATGTGGAACTTAGGGTATTTATAGTGGCTTAGGAATCATCTGATTGGTAAATTGTAAATTGGATAATGCGGATCAGGCGCAAGCAATCATAAGCACGTGATCCTCTCGAAATTAGTTTACAAATAAACTTCACTAAAAATTAGCTGGATCAAAGGTGTATCTTAGTCCTTTGGAATAGTTTATGGTCAAAGCATATAGTTTAAATTATGTTGCAAAAGTATCTGGGAAACCTTTGGGATCCAAAAATCAGTCCCCTCCACCAGTATCACAGCCATGTTCACAACATCCTCTGGGAAGGCCTGGATGCACACTTTGAAAATGTCTTTCTCATCATCAGGTGGCTGAAAAAAAAAAGAGATTCAGCAGTGGACCAGTTATTTCCTCATCACTTTAAACATACATTACCAAAATAAAGAGCTTGTAGCATTTCAAATGTTGCAGAAATAAATAACTGCTTTGTTCGTTTAACAGTTTACAGTAGCAGCTTGAAAACAAAATAGTAGCTACTCCTATTTTTATTCTGAGCATTCAAACACATTAATGTTTAAACTACAATAGCAAATAGATTATTATAGTATAGTAGTACCGTTACTAACTGTACTATAAAGTTTTCTCACCTGTCAATGACACGATGTAGAGTAGTAATTTTTTCTCTGATCATTCATTCTTGGATGGTGATCTGAAGGGAGGGTATGGTGTACGATTTCAGTGCTCTCCATCATGTAGGTCTTCTTTTTAAAACAGACACCTGTGGGATATAACACCCACATCAACCCAGTAACTTTATTTAGTTTGAGTTCATGTTAACAAAATTAACTGAAGCAAAAGGTGCCCATGTAAACACACTTAGTGAAAATACAGGTATCGATAATTGATTTTGCCAAATAATAAAAATAAAAGCATCAATATCAAACAAAAAACCTTCCTGAACATTTTACCTCTTAAACTTGGAAGTTTACTGTCATCTCCTGTATGAAGTGCAGAATGTCCAGCACAACCGCCTGAGTTCTGAAAGAGCTAACACATTCTTGGTAAAATGACAATAGATGCAATGCTAAATATAAATCATTATTTATTTTTATGGTAAAAAAAAATGCAGTACTGACCAGTCCGCATCAATTTCATACCAACACACCTACAACAAAAATAACACTCATTCAGTTTGAAACATGCAGTCTACATTTATACTTCACAAACGTTGTGAATAATACAAAAATGAAAACATTTAAAATCCCAGATGCATTTTATTTCATTTGCCGATATCAATTCAAATTAAGTTTGGATTGAATCTAAGATTTAAGATTTTAATTTAGATTACTGTTAAAATGTTCCTGTTAGTCAACATAACCTGGAAGTCAGCATAAAGCAATATATCAGTGGACCTTCACAAATCACTCAGACTCAAAATCCACTCAAAAATATTTAATTTGTGATAACATCATGTGTAATTCACTCTACTATCAAGGTTTCATTAATAAAACTCACATGATCTCCTAATAGTAAAGAAAGCAGACACATATTTAAATAATTTAAGTATATTGCTATAATGACTCGAACTGACAGTTAATTTGAAGAATTTTAGGACTGGGGAAGAACAACTCACCTTTGTATCTTCATATTAGCAGTCGTTGAGGTTCATGAGGTCCAACTTGAAAAATCATCAGGTTTCCACTGTCTTCTCTCGAAAGTTCCATGGCAAATTATTCAGTCCTCTTAACCGGTTCGCTTCAAATCCCGCGCGTGACGGTTTGATTAATCGGCATAAGGCTCAAAGTACCGCCAGAGCGAACACAAAGCGGGCGGCTCTGTATGTATTTGAACCGCTCTCGCGATACTGTGTGCTGGCCGCACGCACTCACACAGAGAGATCGGTCTGTGTAATGCCCCTTCTTGTCGAGCAAGGGCTGTGTATTAGATAGGCAATACCAAATAATAGATAGCTTAATTTGTGCTCAGATTTTTATGTAACAATAATATTATGCATGTATATGTAAAAGCAATTGTATTTGAAGTTTTAAAAAAGAAAAAAATTAATTATCAATATTGATTCAATGTAAGTATTTTCGATGTTAAGAAATGGGTAAATTATTAACATTGGTTCAATGTAAGTATTTACAGCAATGGGAAGTGATTGAATTATCAATGTTAATTCATAATTTAATTCAATGCTGAATATTCAACCTCAACCAAAATGATGATTCTGATAGAATTTCAACAGTGAATCAATGCCGCTCTGCTACCTGGGGATGTTTAAACTATGGATTATTTTTTATCATGTTCTGGCTTTAAAACCTCTGAATACTAAATTAAATGAGCTATCGTCACAAATTTAGCGCATGCATAGACTGCTGCACTGCTACCTTAAGAAACTGTATTAATGCAGACGGGCCGGAATGTCTCCACAGTGGCCAGGCCAGCGATGTCCACTTCTCTGCAGAGATAAAATACACAAGAACAAGCTATTCAAGATATCTAGGATTACCGAGAAGTGATTGTTTGATCAGGGTTGGGGCTAGAAACACCACGAAAGCGGAAGTCGGCGCCGAACATAAGCTTAACTCTGTTTAGTGCTTAACGTTACCATTTAAAGCAGCGTGCATGCGCTTCATTCACGCTGCGGCTGCTGTCGCGAAGCTCGTCTTCAAATAACAGAGCTGTCTTATTGTTTTTGACACTTTAATTAACATTGACGAGCAAATAAAGGGATACTGTAAGTTAATACGTATAAAAAACCGAGCAAAATCAACCCACCGCTAACAAACAGATGGCTGACGAGGCCCGTCAGTACTAACGTTACCAGCACAGTATTTATCCATATCAGGCACATTTCAAGTACAGGTATTTACCATTATTCAACACCAGGGTTTTTCTAACAAATAGAAACATTACCTGATGATACAAAATATCTCTGTAATATGATTTAAAAGTGTAATAACGTACCTGAATGTATGAAGAGCTGAAATAGTAGACCTCTCTTTTTGAAAAATTAACCGCCACTCGAGGCTCGTCGCAGTCACCAGTCCACCAATAGGAATGCAAGAATGGCGAAACTCATGTACGCCACCAGGGGGCATTGTTACCATTATTTGTTTTTAATAAATAAATATATATATATATATATATATATTTAATATAGGAATATACTATATCACAGGAATATACATCTCTTCCTGTAAGAGATGATCCCAAGGTATCCATAATCCTGGACCAGGTCGTATCCCGAGCTGATGCTGTGGTCGTCATGGAGAAATGGAGTGCCTGAGCCTGATTCCTGAATGACCACCGTGACAAACGAGTCCCCGCATTGATCCTGCGGGCCAACCTGACCGCCCGCCGGTGCCCTACTCACCCCTGCAGCTTCTCCACGATGGACGTCCAGCTTCTTCAGCCTCCAGCGCCTAGACTGCAGCTCTGAACAGGAAGTTTGACCAGATGAAAAATGGTCGTGCCCAACAGAGCCTGGTTTCTTGATTTTTCCTGGGTTTTTTCCCCTTCACTTCGTCAATTGGTGAAGTTTTTTTTCCTCGCCACTGTCGCCACTGGCTTGCTCGGATCGGGACTTGTGGAGCTGTGCTTCGGTGGATTTGCTCTGCAGTGTTTGAACTTTCAGCAGTGAAATTTAGACCACACTGAACTAAACTACACTGAACTTCAACTCTGAAATCTGGACTTTACTAGAACTATGTTCAGCTGCTTTGACACAATCTATATTGTGAAAAGCGCTATATAAATAAACTTGACTTGATTATATATATAGTTAATCAAAAAGGTTATTTGCTCTTAAGGGCTCTAAATATTATTACTATATTTCTTTGTATTGGCGCTGGTGTTATATAGCACCTTAATCACCCCAAAGAACCAGTGAAGAATCACTGAAGAACCTTCATGGTGCTTTAAAGGTTCTTTTCGCAGTAGAAGTGCTATATAGCACCTCAACCATTTCAA
>CAIGQV010017386.1:32678127-32691721 GCA_903798115.1 Danio jaintianensis
AGACAGTGACATTGTGAGACAGTGAGAAGTGAGACAGTGACATTGTGTGTGTTGTGTGTGCTCAGGTCATGTGGTGGAGCGTTTGAGCATCGATAAGATCCGCTTCTTCCGTGTGGAGCGAACGTACGCTGTGAAGACAGGGAAGTGGTACTTTGAGTTTGAGGTGGTGATGGGTGGAGACATGCGCGTGGGCTGGGCTCGACCTGCCTGCAAACCTGACGTGGAGCTGGGCTCAGATGACCAGGCCTATGTGTTTGATGGACACCGGGTGAGTCTGGACACAACATACACTCTCACAATTATTTATTTATGGAGCCTTTTCACATTTGCATATTTCTCCGCAGCAGAAGTGGTCATAGTGTGTAAACTCAGAGCGCAGTGAACGAGAGAGGACAACACATCATTATTCTACAATCCTATATGCTGAAATAATGACAGAAACACTCCCGGATGGTGTTATCAAGGCTTTCAGAAGAGGAAAACAATAGTGTGAGACTGATAACGGCAGCCAGAAGAGAGAATCATGTCAGATTTACTGTCCTAAACACACACTGCACACACACACCTCACACAAGCGGGAGTTAGTTTTTCGTAATTTGATGCAAAGATGATATATAGAAATACATATAGATAAACATACATTTAAAAAAAAAAAGTTTATAGTATATAAATATTAAAAAGTTTAAAGGATGTAAGATGCTGATGAGCATTAAACACGTCAAGAACAGTCTTGAGAAAAGGGTCCATGGGAACAGATGACCAAGCGTATGTGTTTGATGGACACACACACACTCACTTATTCAGACACACACACACACACACATTTTATTTATTTATTTTTATTTATGTAATAACACTTTACTTGAAGGAGTGTTCATAAGACTGGCATGAAAGCTTTGTAATCGTGATATTACACATGTCATGAATGTGAGGAGTCATTCATTCATTCATTCATTTTCTTTTCGGCTTAGTCCCTTTATTAATCAGGGGTCGCCACAGTGGAATGAACCACCAACTTATACAGCATATGTTTTACACAGCGGATGCCCTGTCAGCCGCAACCCAACACTGGGAAACACCCATACACTCTTGCGTTCACACACATACGCTATGGACAATTTAGCTTATTCAATTCCCCTATAGTGCATGTGTTTGGACTGTGGGGGAAACCCACGCCAACACGGGGAGAACATGCAAACTCCACACAGAAACGCCAACTGACCCAGCCGGGACTCGAATCAGCGACCTTCTTGCTGTGAGGCAACAGCGCTACCCACTGCGCCACCGCGTCGTCATGTCCAAGTCTGTCATAAACATGATTTTCATGAGGCCAGTATAATTGAATCACCAATATTTTTCTGATAATTTTTGTCAGTGGAGCAAACTGAATTGATCATTATAATTTCTCACTATAGTGTCATTAGCAGTGTTCGTAATAATACATATCGCGAGTTTCGTAATAATATGACTTTTCTAAGTAACAGATAAAGTAACGCATTACTTAAAATGTATAATATTTGAGTTACTTTAAAAAAAAAAAAAGTAATGCGAGTTACATTTTAGTTTAAGTCGTTCGATTGCTGAATTATAATTAGTGTAGTCACGTTGAATCCCGCTCTGGAGCAGAGCCTTTACATTTCTGCAATGCTGGAAGTTTCTCATTATCCTGAACACAGGAGGAACAGGAAAAGGGGATTATAGTCTTAATGGACACTGATTTTACTCAGCTAATAAGACTAAAAGTACAAAAGTAGCAAACACACTGCTTTAACCTTCCATTAATTGCTTTAAACTGTCATTAATCCACACAGCGCTATAGGGGAATTGAATAAGCTAAATTGTCCGTAGTGTGTGTGAATGCACGAGTGTATGGGTGTTTCCCAGTACTGGGTTGCGGCTGGAAGGGCATCCGCTGTGTAAAACATATGCTGTATAAGTTGGTGGTTCATTCCACTGTGGCGACCCCTGATTAATAAAGGGACTAAGCCAAAAAGAAAATGAATGAATGAATGAATGACTCCTCACATTCATGACATGTGTAATATGATTACAAAGCTTTCATGCCAGTCTTATGAACACTGCCCTTCCAGCCGCAACCCAGTACTGTTAAACACTCATACACACACACACACACACACACTCTAGTGTTGCATGATACCAAAATTTTGACTTCGATACGATACCTAAATTATATATCACGATATCGATACTAAATCGATACTATACCATTTTTTTTTTACACACAGAGGATAAGTTTATTTTACATTCTTCCTCCAAGCTTCGAGCAGGGCACAGTTGGACGTGTTTTGCACACAGGCTGTCACGGTGCACACAGGCTTTGTGATGTTCGTGGGCTTGCCCTGACTGTCAGCAACACGTGCAAAATAATTCCAAATTTCACTTAGTGAATTGGCTCTGTCCACAAGCATTGTTCACAGCATTGTTTTGTCACTATGGAGAGAGTGTGTGAGAGGATAACCCTAAGTTGAGTCTCAACACCTCAACACACACACTCAGTTTGCCCGCCGTAGAAGTGTGCGGCCCCTACACTGCCCCCTATTGATGAGCACTCACAACTACAGCTGTCACTCAAAAGTACCGGTACTAAAAAAATGCAGAATATCGGTATATCGTGCAACACACACACACACTCATACACTACGGCCAATTTAGTTCATCAATTCCCCTATAGCGCATGTGTTTACTGTGGGGGAAACCGGAGCACCCGGAGGAAACCCACGCCAACACGGGGAGAACATGCAAACTCCACACAGAAACGCCAACTGACCCAGCCGGGAGTTGAACCAGCGACCTTCTTGCTGTGAGGCCACAGTTCTAACCACTGAGACACCGTGCCACCCCAAAAATAACACAATCGTACATTATTATTATTGATGTGTTTTTTTTATGTAAATGAAGGCACTCGACCTACTGTACGTAACCTGAGAATAATAAATAGTTGGGTTAAGAGTGTTAAGGTTAAAATACACACCATGAAACGACATTTAAGACGTGCGTTTTTGAGGAAAAAAGCTTAAAATTAGTATAATTTAAGTTAAAATGAACTCAAAACTACTTAATACGTTTAAATAAATGTAATAATCTTTACAAAGCACTTTCTGTTTTGTTTTTCAGCCAGAATTTCCAGTTTTAGCTTTGCTCCAGAGTTTTACTTTTGATGACTTGAGCCCTGAGCCCCAATGAGTAACATCTCTCTAAGTGTGTTGATGTTGTGAAGTGAGAGTCTGGTGTTGTTTTCTCCTCAGGGTCACCGGCTCCACATGGGCAGTCGTCTGTTCGGCCGCTGCTGGCGCTCGGGGGACGTTGTTGGCTGTTTGATCAACATGGAGGACAAATCCATGATCTTCACTCTGAACGGAGAAATTCTGATCACTAATAAGGGCTCGGAGCTGTGCTTCACCGACTTTGACATTGATGACGGTGAGCGGAGGACACCATAATTACTGATTTACTGCATTTAAAGGGATAGTTCACCCAAAAATGAAAATTGACTCACTGTTTACTCCCCCTTAAGTCGTTTCAAACCTTTACGAATTTCTTTTTTTTCTGTTGAACACAAAAGAAGATACTTTGAAAAATGTCACGCTGCAAATAAATGCTTTTATTACTAAAGAGGTTGTGTCTTGTCTCTAGTCCAAATCTCTCAATATTCTTAAATCAAGAAGCATTTTCTAGACAAGCAGAAAATATTGTTTTGCTTTTCAATTATTGTCTTGAGTTTTTCCTTAAAACAAGCTAAATAATCTGCAAATGGGGTAAGAGAAATAATCTTGTTTTTTATTTTGACATAAGATTATTCTGCTTCCCCCATTGGCAGATTATTTTGCTTGTCTTCATGAGTTCACACTTAGCTGATGATTGATTATAAAGCGTGTTTGGCATGCTGTCCCGGGAGAGAGCCTTAAGTTCAGAAGATCCTCGAGCCCGGGGATCCCTCCCGTTTCCAGGGCGAGAGGGGAGTTTGAGCTCAGGTAGGTCTCGAGAACCCTAATCTTTATACACGAATAATTGTGATTGCTGCCAGCTGTGTACGCTGACGCCGCCAATTCATTGGCATTTCATTGGCCGTTTTATTACTCTTTCAGATGATTGGCTTCTGACGAAATCCCCCATAGTGGAAGTTTTTCCACATAGCATTTTCGTTCCCCCCCTCGGGGAACGAGGGTTACATTGTAACCGTAACGTTATTTATAGTGAGTTATGAATCATCTGATTGGAGAATCATGGATTAGTTAATGCAGGACCAGCCGTGATCAATCATAATCACATGCTCCTCTCGAAATTAGTTTATAAATAAACTTCACTTAATGAAAAACTCACTTATTTTTGACTCATTATTTCTGGAAACAAGACTATATTTTTGCTCGTCTAGAAAATGCTTCTTGATTTTAGTATTTTTAAATAGTTGGACTATAAACAAGACAAAAACTCTCAGTAAAAAAAGCTTTTTTTGCAGTGTATAAAGTAGAGACTGCAGAATGAAGGAAAACAGCACTGTAAAATGACTGATACAGCACTAAAAGTATTAAAAAGTATTTCTCAGGAATTGTACTTTACTATGCATAAAATCTAATACTATAAGGCTACGTTCACCCTGCAGCCAAATGTGGCCCGAATCAGATTTTTTTGCCCACATTTGACTAATTACATCCTTTATATTACATAGTAAATCGTTTTGTGCGTGTGCTCTGCGCTCTCTCTCTCTTTACATGTGATAAATGCAGGAAAATAGTCAGACTGACAGAGAAGATCTCAGAATTAGAGACACACATCCATTCACATTGTTCGGCTCCGGTTGTTGCGTCTTCGCAGAGAGACGGCTGGGTCACTGTGAGAGAATCTAGAGGTGGGAGAAAACACTGTATGTCCTTTCCAACATCAAACAGGTTTAGCCCCCTCAGTGATGCACCCACTGAGAAACCTGATGAAAGTGCCCTAGTAATTGGCGACTCCATAGTACGGAATGTGCAG
This sequence comes from Danio jaintianensis, assembly GCA_903798115.1. Lineage (NCBI taxonomy): Eukaryota > Metazoa > Chordata > Actinopteri > Cypriniformes > Danionidae > Danio > Danio jaintianensis. Next base: position 32,683,120 of record CAIGQV010017386.1, read on the forward strand.
ATAGAGACACCAGCCACCATAGTCAAATGTCTGCCGGGAGCCAGAGCGCCTGACATCATGTCAAATTTAAAAGTGCTGGCTAAATCTAAACGTAAGTTCAGTAAGATCGTTATCCACGTCGGTGCTAATGATGTTCGGCTACGTCAGTCGGAGATCACTAAAAGTAATGTTAAAGAGGTGTGTGATCTTGCAAAGACGATGTCAGACACTGTAATATGCTCTGGTCCCCTGCCCGCTTATCGTGGTGACGAGTTCCACAGCCGACTCTCATCACTCAATGGCTGGATGTCAAAGTGGTGCCCACTGAATAACATAGGTTTTGTAGACAACTGGCCAAGTTTTTGGGGTAGACCTGACCTGTTGAAGACACATAAACACTTATTTAACAACATATTTTACATGCTAATTTGCACATAACAGCTGCCATATAACGTTGTATATAGTTATATTCCTGTACATACACTTGTCAATTTGTATATTTGCATTCACTACAACTTTTATTTTTAAAATATATTTATTATCTGTTGTTTGTCCTGTCTCTGTAATTCTGTTGCACTGTAGAAGCTCTGTCACCAAAACAAATTCCTCGTATGTGTGAACATACCTGGCAATAAAGCTCTTTCTGATTCTGATTCTGATTGAAGAGAGATGGTCTTCATCCCACCTGGGCTGGGGCCGCTGTCCTCTCTAGTAATCTGGCATATAGTCTTAGTGTTGGCACTTGACTAACTCGGGCCCAGGTCAGGGAGCAGACAGATTGCAGACAGACCAACCGTCTGCTAGCCTCCACAGTTTACCTAACTCAGATAATCTGCAGCACATAGAGCCACCTAGATATAAGAACATAGAGACTGTGTCTGTTCCCCGAACCTCTAAATATAAAAAACTCCCAAACCCATTCAAAGGTAACAATCTAATTGATGTTCATCAAATAAAAAATAAAGGTAATCAGAAGATAAAACTCAGATTAACATTAGATCACTCTCCTCTAAAACTCTTTTTGTTAATGATTTGATTTGATCTAAAGCTAGATGCACTTTGTCTAACAGAAACCTGGCTAAAACCAGATGACTACATGACCCTAAATGAGTCTTCACCTGAAGGATATCATTATAAACACGAGCCGCGTCTTAAAGGCAAAGGTGGAGGCGTTGGCATTATATACAGTAATATTTTTAGTGTTACTCAGCGATCTGACTTCAGATATAATTCATTTGAAGTAATAGTGTTGTATATCTCAGTGTGCAATTTAAACAATACATTTCAATCTAAATTTATATTGGCAACTGTATATAGACCTCCAGGGCACCATACCGACTTCACAAAAGAATTAGCTGATTTCTTATCCGAAATAGTTCTGGCCACAGATAAAATTTTAATTGTTGGTGATTTTAATATTCATATAGATAATGAAAAAGATGCTTTAAGTCTGGCCTTCTTAGACATACTACACACTCAGTCACTCAGATATTATGTCTCAGGGCCTACTCATCGGCATAATCATACCTTAGACCTAATATTATCACATGGTATCGATATTGATAATGTTGAAGTTGTGCAGCAGAGTGATGACATTTCAGATCACTGTTTAATCTCTTGTTTATTGTGCATTGATAGGTCTACAAAACCAGCTTCTATTTATAAATATGGTAGAACGATCAGTAACCTACCTGATCTTTCTAATTTCCATAGCATTCCAGGCAGCCTAGAAGAGCTTGACACTGCAACTGAAACTTTTGATTCTGTCCTTTCTAGCACGTTAGACATAGTTGCTCCGTTACACTTAAAAAAGATAAGGGAAAAAAATATGACGCCATGGCCCAATGAGCACACACGTGCCTTAAAGAAAGCAGCCCGGAAAATGGAACGTAGATGGAAGAAATCAAAACTAGAGGTTTTTCATCTGGCCTGGAAAGAAAGTATACTTAACTTTAGAAAAGCTTTAAAGTCTGCCAGATCTGCTTATTTTTCAACTTTAATAGAAGAAAATAAACCCAACCCTAGGGTCCTGTTTAACACAGTAGCCAATCTAACTAAAAATAAAGCATCAACATGCATTTCTCAACACAGCAGTAATGACTTTGATTGATGATATCAGAAATAAAAGATTGATGCAAGATTGATGATATCAGAAATAAAATAAGCACCATCAATCTGCCTCTTACAGCATCGTCCCAATTAGAGCACTGTAGATGGATAAACTGTAATGGATAAACTTCTTCAGCAGTAGGTGAGGAAGAACTGTATAAACTGATAAATTCCTCTAAATCAACAACGTCTATGCTAGATCCTATACCGACCAAATTATTAAAACAATTGTTTTCAGAAGTTTCTGAACCTGTTCTTAACGTTTTGAGTTCATCCCTACTTTTAGGATATGTTCCTAAAACTTTTAAACTAGCTGTCATTAAGCCTCTTATTAAAAAACCACAGCTTGATCCCAAAGAACTAGTAAATTATAGACCCATTTCAAACCTGCCTTTTCTATCAAAGATACTAGAAAAAGTGGTATCTGCTCAACTATGTTCCTTCCTGCATAGAAACAATATTTATGAAATATTTCAATCTGGATTTAGAGCATTGCATAGCACAGAAACAGCACTCCTAAGAGTTACAAATGACCTCCTTCTGTCGTCCGATCGTGGTTGTATTTCTCTCATAGTGTTATTGGACCTCAGTGCTGCATTTGATACAATCGATCATAATATTCTCCTTCATAGGCTTGAAGATGATGTTGGTATTACAGGAACTGCATTGGCCTGGTTCAGGTCTTATCTATCTGAACGTTATCAATTTGTATCAGTTAATGAAGTAGCATCATACAGATCAAGTGTACACTGTGGGGTACCACAAGGCTCAGTCCTTGGTCCCTTACTTTTCACACTATATATGCTACCGCTAGGCAATATCATTAAAAAGCATGGAGTTAGCTTCCACTGTTATGCTGATGATACACAACTTTATATCTCCTCTCAACCTGATAATATGTATGAATTTATGAAATTAACAGACTGTATAGCTGATATAAAAAATTGGATGACTAATAACTTTTTATTATTAAATTCAGATAAAACTGAGGTCTTGCTTATTGGACCCAAAAACCTCACACGAAAAAACCCAGAACACTGTCTAACCCTTGATGGATTCTTAGTTCAGTCCTCATCTTCAGTCAAAAGTTTAGGGGTGATTTTTGATAGCAACCTGTCGTTTGAAGGCCAGATTTCAAGCATCTGTAAAACTGCATTTTTTCATCTTAAAAATGTTGCCAAACTTCGACATCTGCTATCAGTGTCTGATGCGGAAAAGCTTATTCATGCTTTCATGACCTCTCGGTTAGACTATTGTAATGCGTTACTAGGTGGTTGTCCTATTGGTCTAATTAACAAACTTCAGCTGTTCAAAATGCAGCTGCTAGAGTGCTTTCTAGAACACAGAAATATGATCATATTACTCCAGTTCTTTCATCATTGCATTGGCTCCCTATTAAATATTGTATAAATTTAAACATTTTATTGACTACCTACAAAGCCCTGAACGGCTTAGCTCCCCAGTATTTGAGGGAGCTCTTGGTGTATTACAGCCCCTCACGTCCACTAAGCTCAATTAATTCTGGACAATTGATTATTCCCAGAATATCAAAATCAACTGTAGGCGGTAGATCTTTCTCATATCTGGCAAACGGAGATAAACCAACTCCGCCTTCACAGTTCAGTCTGTGGCTGCTCATTAACCCTTGATGAGTTCACTACACCGGTGGTCAGAAAGACACGCACCGCGGTTGTCATAAATCACAAATGATCAGTGTTTTCAATCACAAGAGACTTATTTTAGATTTCAAATGCCAAAATACGCATTAGTAGTAGCAGAACAACCCTTTACAGTTCATGAAATACACCACGGTTGTCTGTGGGCAATAATCATTTAAGCATGATCTGACAACGTGCTTCATACAGTATACACATTGTGTGCATAATTAGACATTTTGTGCTGTCTGTAACTGTACTTTTGCGCCTGCGGGTCAGTTTAGGCAGTTTAGACAAAGACAAGGTTTCCAGTAGACACAAGTATAGCAGCAAAAAAAAAAAAAAAAATACAAACGGGGCGGCGTGGTGGCGCAGTGGGTAGCGCTGTCGCCTCACAGCAAGAAGGTCACTGGTTCGAGCCTCGGCTGGGTCAGTTGGCGTTTCTGAGTGGAGTTTGCATGTTCTCCCCGTGTTGGCGTGGGTTTCCCCCACAGTCCAAACACATGTGCTATAGGGGAATTGATGAACTAAATTGGCCGTAGTGTAAGAGTGTATGGGTGTTTCCCAGTGATGGGTTGCAGCTGGAAGGGCATCCGCTGTGTAAAACATATGCTGGATAAATTGGCGGTTCATTCTGCTGTGGTGACCCCAGATAAATAAAGGGACTAAGCCGAAAAGAAAATGAATGAATGAAAATACAAACAGAATACAAAAGTCATAATAAACGAATAAAGTTCCGCTGTGATTGAGTAAAGTCACACTTATTATGAAAATACATCTGAGGTAGTCAGAGGTTCATTAGAGGCATCCATATTTTTTGAAAGACATCCCCCTTGTTTCTTAAGTAGTATGTATATTGTTCCAAGAGCATTGTTTCATTTAAGAGTTGTATAAACAAATGTTAGGATCAAGTGTCTTGTTCAGTTCTGTACCAAAGAGGTGTAGTGTTGGTGTGTTGTCCAATGGAGTTTGCAAAGCTTTGGCTGTAAAGTCCTGTACTGCTTTCCAGAAAAATTGTAGCTTTTTGCATTCCCAAACAACATGCATGATTGGTCCTGAGTAGGTTTTATCTGGATGATACATTGGAGTACATTTTGCTCAAACGGGGTCAGTGGGGTCAGATACATCCTATGCATAAATTTATCATTTTGTTCAACTACTTTGTTATTGGAAAGGGGAATGAGAGTCCCCACGCATATAGTCTCCCACTGATCCCCATTAAAACTATATTCCAAATCTCTTTGCCACACATTTTTAAGTGATCCCAGTGAAGAGTTCATTCATTCATTTTCTTTTCGGCTTAGTCCCTTATTAATCAGGGGTCGCCACAGTGGAATGTATCGCCAACTTATCCAGCACGTTCTATGCAGCGGATGCCCTTCCAGTCGCAACCCATCACTGGGAAACACCCATACACACACATACACTACAGACAATTTAGCTTACCTAATTCCCCTATTGCGCATGTGTTTGGACTGTGGGGGAAACCCACAACAACACGGGGAGAACATGCAAACTCCACAAAGAAACACCAACTGACCCAGCCGAGGCTCAAACCAGCGACCTTCTTGCTGTGAGGCAATTGTGCTACCCACTGCGCCACCGCGTCGCCCCAGTGAAGAGTTGTAATAGTCAGAATATATCTTAGAGATCTTTCCTTTTGAAGACTCGGAGTTCACCAAAGTCTCCTCTATATTGGAGAGCTCTAGGGATAGTTGGCCTCTCTTACCTGCTAGTAATTTGAGTATTTGTATAATTTTTTTCAATTATTTTATTATTATTTTGCTTGTTTTAAGGAAAAATTCTATAAATTTTGACTCGTTATTTCTTAAAACAACACAATCTGTTTTGCTCCTCTAGAAAATGCTCCTTGATTTAAGACATTTGAGATGTTTGGACTAGAAACAAGCCAAAAACTCTAAGCAAGAAAAGCATTTGTTTGCAGTGGTTATAGCCAAAATTATTCGCTCTCTTGTGGAATTTTCCAGATATTTCCCAAATGATGTTGAACAGATTCAGGAATTTTTCACAGTATTTCTTATAATATTTTTTCTTCTGGAGAAAGTCTTATTTGTTTTATTTCGGCTGGAATAAAAGCAGTTCTTAATTGTTTTAACGCCGTTTTAAGGTCAATATTATTCGCCCACTTCAGCAATATTAGTTTTGGATTGTCTCCAGAACAAACCACTGTTATACAATGACTCGCCTAATTACCCTAACTTTTAACCCTATGTGTAATGTGTTACTTTACACCACTGGTGCCGTGTCCTGCAGGTTTCATCCCGGTCTGCAGTTTGGGTCTGTCTCAGGTGGGCCGCATGAATCTGGGTAAGGATGCCAGCACCTTTAAGTTCTACACCATGTGTGGCCTGCAGGAGGGCTTCAAACCCTTCGCCGTCAACATGAACCGAGAGGTGACCATGTGGTTCAGCAAACGCCTGCCCACATTCTGCAACGTGCCCCGAGACCACCGGCACATCGCGGTGAGCACACACACACACACACACACACTTTAAACCCAGTTGTGTGTCAGCAGTGTGTGAATATCTCCAGCAGCCTCTAATGGTGAAGATGAATGAATTGTGTTTGTTCTAATCAGACTTGATCAAAACAGTCTGCAGAAACACTTTGATTGACATTCTCCCTTTGTACGTGTCATCAGAGGGGGAAAGCCCCGCCCACTAGTGCCCATCTCTCCCTCATTAGCATAAACAGCAGCCCTGAGTGAGAAGCAGCCGTCTGTCCATTAGCCATTAGAGTGTTTGAGCTGCTGAAGATAATGTCAGCATAGACTAAGAGGATTATAGATGTGGAGTTTTAGATGAAGCACAAATGAACAGCGACAGGAGTCTCCATAGACTGACAGAAGCATGAAGCACACACTCACACTGAAGCACACATACACACCTGACCAGCACTGATGACGCTAGTATTGTGTGTGTGTGTGTGTGTTCTCAGGTGGCCCGGATTGACGGGACGGTGGACAGTCCGCCGTGTCTGAAGGTCAGCCACAAGACGTTTGGGACGCAGAACAGTAACGCAGACATGGTGTTCTGCAGACTCAGCATGCCGGTGGAGTTTCACTCCTGCTTCAAGAGCACCGCCAACACACACACTCACACACACGCTCACCTCAACGGCCTGCAGGACGAGGACACGCTCAGACTCAAACACAGGTCAGAAAGACAGATACAGTGTGTGTGCGTGTGTGCGTGCATGCGCGTGTGTGTGTTTAACTTGTGATTGTTTCTGAAGGTTTCCAGTGAAGTCCACTAAACACTCTGATGAAGGCAGAAGAACAGACTACAGCAACATCACTGCTGTACGTTCAACATACACACACACACACACACACATACACACACTCCCACATATGCTCACTCACTCACACTTGCACTCAGAAATACAAACATACATACACACCCACTCACACATTCACACTCACTCACACACCATTAAAAATGCATACACACACTCACATATTCACACACGTTCACTCACACACACACACACACACACACACACACACACACACACACACACACACACACACACACACAAATACTTCCATACACACACATTCACACACATACTCGCATTTATAAATAAACATACACACACATTAACACACACACTCTTACAAATGCATACACAAACACACACACACACTCACACATTCACACACATGCTCACACACACCCTTGCACACACAAACACACACTTGCTCTCTCACACAGACACCCACTAACTCACTCACATACACACACGTTCACTCACTCATACTCGCAAATACATGCAAACACACACACAAATGCTCACTTACACTCACAAATACACACACACACACTTACACTCTCTCACACACACAAACATACACTTGCTTTCTCACACAGACACACACTACCTCCCTCACATACACACACACACACGTACACACACACACACACACACATACTGATACTCACTCACAAATACATATGCACACACACGCTTTTTCACACACCCTTACTCTTTCACACACACCCACTCACACACTCACATACACACATACAGTACTTGCTCACACATACATACGCACACACGCACACACATTTTCACACTCTCTCACACTCTTTCACTATCACAGACACACACTTTTTCACACACAATTTAAATGGTAATAATAAATATTGAGACACCCATAACATGAACTCTATTAATGCTTCTAGCTATAATGATAACAGATGAAAACTGAGCAAGTGTTATTATGGTCTCGTGGGCACTGTACACAGTCAGAACATGCTTTGAGGAAGGGGTTTAATAGTCTGTCATCCTGAAGTTTTTCTGTTATAGTTATATTTATGTTATGAGCTGATGCTGTTTCTCAGTTATTGTTGTTGTTGTTGTTGTTTCTGTGAGCCTGTATGTTTGATTCGTGTTTATCACCTTGTGTGTGTGTGTGGAATGACCAGGTTTGAGTGAGATGTGAGTGTGTGTGGCTCACCAGTGAATAACCTTCCCCATGTGTGTGTCCTGCAGTACTATCACTCGGTGCGGATCTTTGCTGGTCAGGACCCGTCTGGTGTGTGGGTCGGCTGGGTCACTCCTGACTACCATTACTATAGCAACAACTTCAGCCTGAGCAAGAGCCGCATGGTGACCGTCACTCTGGGGGACGAGCGGGGCCGCGTGCATGAGAGGTGGGACAGCCGGAGCGCTCATATATGTGCTGGGTCATGTGATTGTGTAATGGGTCATACACATCTGTTGGGTCATGTGATTATGTATCGGGGTCACGTGTGTGAATGTGTGTGAGTGACTTACTGTACTGGGGTTATGACTTACTGTACCGGCGTCACGCGTGTCACTGACTGTGCCGG
>CAIGQV010017386.1:32806820-32819145 GCA_903798115.1 Danio jaintianensis
AGATGTGGAGTTTTAGATGAAGCACAAATGAACAGCGACAGGAGTCTTCATAGACTGCCTTCAATGGGGTAAGCAAAATAATCGTGTTTTCGCTTTGATGTAAGATTATTTTGCTTACTATTTTTATTTCACCATTGACAGATTATTTTCCTTTTTTAGATTTGGCATATTTCTTAAAACAAGACAATATTTTAACACACACTCCTGCATGTCAGAGAACTGACTGTCCTGTTTCTCTCTCAGCATCTGTCTGCCGGAGAAGCTGGAGCACATCGCTAACAAATACGCCGAACATTCCCATGAGAAATGGGCTGCGGAGAAGGTGAGAACACACACGCTTTTAAAGGAGTGATCAAAAGCCCCGGAGTGATCAATGTTAAGCCCCGGTCAGATCACACGAATTTGTCATGATTTCGGCACGATTTGCGTAGGGTGTTGTGGGGAGTAGTAAACAACAAATGGACGTTGTGAAACAAGATTCAATCGTTTCTTATCGGGTAATGTGGCATAGTTCACGACAACCGATACCATGCCTGCGAAGCCTCACGACACCATTGCAGAAAGTCCCATGTTTAATTTTTTTCCCATTCTTCACGACGAGTTCCGTCACGTGGGTGACACTGGGCAATAGAAGCACATCATTTCCCGGTTGTCTCAGCGGGTGCTGTCATTCGCTGGTCAGGTAATCAAAAAACAGGCGACATATTTACTTATGGGTGGATATGATCAAGCATTGGTTATGCAAACTTTAACTACCTTTTCTAAAATATTAAGCTGTTTTAAACAATTTATCTGACGGACTGGCACAAACATGCAGACATCTCCATTCTCACAATGAGTTTCTGAGTTCTCTCATCCTTCCAACAGAGTTTGTTCTTCCGAGGTAATCCGGAAACATGTTCAGTGCTGCGAATACACTGCAAAAGCATTTCCTGCTTATTCAAATTTGTCATTAACAGTGAAAACAGTTAATATAAGCTTTTCTGAAACTGTGAATACATTTTATTTAGGCTAGATTATTATTTTATTTAACTTACCAACACAATCTCACGGCAAATTGTGTTTTGGCGTATATAGCGGACTGGTTTTGAAGCACTTCACCTCAGATGTTATTCGTTATTCTTGTTTATCTAGTAGATAACGGACCAACAAAAGATACATTAAAATTAAGATACAAATTATAGCAAACGAAATTTGTTTCAAAAATATCTTTTTTCCAAGAAAAATATACGAATTATATGTTTGTTTGTGACCCTCCACTACTCAACTGTGCGAGTGGATGATTTGTTTGGCTCTGAGGAAAATAAGGATTTAATTAATGCTTCACTCTGATTGCTGTATCACAAACCTCTGTTTTTTAATTTTTAATTTATTTTTTAATATGTCATTATTTTAAAGATTATGTCTTGAGCATCTGATTTTTCCTTGCTGCTGCTGTGCTTTCATTTTCTCCGTCTCGCTCGCAGCAAGTTCAGGCGAGGGAGTGTTTAATAAGCAACCCGTGGCAGGAAAATATACATTAAATTCAAAGAAAATATCTTAATATTAAAAAGGAATCATGAATTTGATCCTATCCATGTTGTGAGGAAGGCCCTTAAATAATGTAGTTATTAGTTGTCAGCAAGCATCAGTGTTTATTGAGATTGAAATAAGATAAAAAAACATGAAATTGAGATAAAAAAATATTGTTATAGCCACACTTGTGACTGCTTTGGGAAATAACGCTCATCGTAGACATCACGGAATGACTGATCGGGAAGGAACGTGTAGTCTGGCACATTTGGTACCCACGATAAATCAAAAATTTATCAAGAAAAAAATCACATAATCTGACATAGTGACTTTCGTAACCGACAATAAAAATCGTGTGATCAGACCTTTAGTTCATACTGCTGAATGCTTGATTCTGACTGGCTGCTGGTCACTCTAAGGTGTTTGGTTATTGTCAGATAAATGCACAGCTGCTAGTTATTTCACAGCTACAACAGTCAAAAATCACATCAAAACACAACAGAAGGCTTTGGAGGAGATGTGGAGGACACTAGTGCTACACACAGGAGATGTTTGAGGAGGACACACACCTGACAAATAAAGCCTCAAACACAATATCTCAACAGTGGATTTAGCAGCGGTAGTGGAGACCAGAGGAGAAGCACAATAACATCCAGTGAATTATTAGGAAATAATGCACACCTGATGAGTAACAGCCACTCCATTCACCACGTTTCCTAATAATTCAACCGCCCATTATTGATTATTCCTTACTAATTACACAGCTCAGTGGAATACTTGATTCTGATTGGTCAGTCACAACATCCCAAACTATGTTATTCTCAGAAAACAGCTAAAAACAAAAGCTTATCCAGGTACTGTGTGTGTGTGTTTATATATACAGTGCATCCGGAAAGTATTCATAGCGCTTCACTTTTTCCACATTGTTTTATGTTACAGCCTTATTCCAAATTGGATTTAATTCATGTATTTCCTCAACATTCTACACACAATCCCCCATAATGACAATGTGAAAAAAGAGTTTTTGAAATTGTTGCAGATTTATTAAAAATAAAACACCTGTAAAATCACATGTGCATCAGTATTCACAGCCTTTGCTCAACACTTTGTTGATGCACCTTTGGCAGCAATTACTGTCTTTGGGAATTTTTGCCCATTCCTCTTTGCAGGACCTCCCAAGCTCTATCAGGTTGGATGGGAAGCGACGGTGTACAGCCATTTTCAGATCTCTCCAGAGATGTTCAATAGGATTTAGGTCTGGGCTCTGGCTGGGCCACTCAAGGACATTCACCGAGTTGTTGTGAAGCCACTCCATTGATATTTTGGCGGTGTGCTTTGGGTCATTGTCCTGCTGGAAGATGAACCGTCGCCCCAGTCTGAGGTCAAGAGCACTCTGAAGCAGGTTTTCATTCAGGATGTCTCTGTACATTGCTGCATTCATCTTTCTCTCTATCCTGACTAGTCTTCCAGTTCCTGCTGCTGAAAAACATCCCCACAGCATGATGCTGCCACCACCACGCTTCACTGTAGGGATGGTATTAGCCTGGCGATGAGCGGTGCCTGGTTTTCTCCAAATGTAACGCCTGGCATTCACTCCACAGAGTTCAATTTTAGTCTCATCAGACCAGAGATTTTGTTTCAGATGCCTTTTGGCCGATTCCAGGCGGGCTGCTATGTGCCCTTTACTAAGGAGTGGCTTCCGTCTGGCCACTCTACCATACAGGCCTGATTGGTGGATTGCTGCTCAGATGGTTGTTCTTCTGTAAGGTTCTCCTCTCTCCACAGAAGAATGCTGGAGCTCAGACAGAGTGACCATCGGGTTATTGATCACCTCCCTGACTAAGGCCCTTCTCCCCCGACCACTCAGCTTAGATGGCCGGCCAGCTCTAGGAAGAGTCCTGGTGGTTCCAAACATCTTCCACTTACGGATGATGGAGGCCACTGTGCTCATTGGAACTTTCAGAGCAGCAGAAATGTTTCTGTAACCTTCCCCAGCCTTGTGCCTCGAGACAATCCTGTCTCGGAGGTCTACAGACAATTCCTTTGTCTGCATGCTTGGTTTGTGCTTTGACATGCACTGTCAACCCTGGGACCTTATATAGACAGGTGTATGTCTTTTCAAATCATGTCCAATCCACTGAATTTACCACAGGTGAGCTCCAATTAAGCTGCTAAAACATCTCAAGAATGATCAGTGGAAACAGAATGTACCTGAGCTCAATTTAGAGCTTCACGGCAAAGGCTGTGAATACTTATGTACATGGGATTCTTCAGGTGTTTTATTTTTAATAAATTTGCAACAATTTCAAAAAATCTTTGTTCACATTGTCATTATGGGGTATTGTGTGTAGAATGTTGAGGAAATAAATGAATTTAATCCATTTTGGAATAAGGCTGTAACATTAAAAAATGTGGAAAAAGTGAAGCGCTATGAATACTTTCCGGATGCGCTGTATGTATGTATATATGTGTGTGTATATATATATATATAGATATATATGTTAGGTCCATAAATATTTGGACATCAACTCAATTCTAACATTTTTGGCTCTATACACCAACACAATGAATTTGAAATGAAACAAACAAGATGTGCTTTAACTGCAGCTGTCAGCTTTAATTTGAGGGTTTTTACATCCAAATCAGGTGAACGCTGTAGGAATTACAACCGTTTGCATATGTGCCTCCCACTTGTTAAGGGTCCAAAAGTAATTGGACAATTGGCTTCTAAGCTTCCATGGTTCCATGGCCAGGTGTGTGTTATTCCCTCATTATCCCAATTACAATGAGCAGATAAAAGGTCCAGAGTTCATTTCAAGTGTGCTATTTGCATTTGGAATCTGTTACTGTCAACTCTCAAGATGAGATCCAAAGAGCTGTCACTATCAGTCAAGCAAGCCATCATTAGGCTGAAAAAACAAAACAAACCCATCAGAGAGAGAGCGAAAACATCAGCCGTGGCCAAAACAACTGTGCGGAACGTTCTTAAACAGAAAGAAGGCACCAGTGAGCTCAGCAACACCAAAAGAGCTGGAAGACCACGGAAACAACCGTGGTGGACGACTGAAGAATTCTTTCCCTGGTGAAGAAAAGTAACTTTAAGGCAGGATTTGCCAGGCGTATGAGTAATTTCGTCCTTGACTGTATATCTGTCACTCCGCACTACTTGATAGTTTGGCAACATCTTGTGGCTGAATAATAATAATAATAATAATATTAATAAGAATAATAATAGTTATTATTAATAATACTAAGTAGTAGTCTAGTGTAGGCTGCATCCAGATATTTATTTCTCCAAGCTGTACTTCAATTAAACAGATAGTAAACAATAATTCAATTTAAATAATACAATTTTGTGGCAAGTAGCCGTGTAAAAATCAGAATAATGTATACAGAATAAACCCTTCAGTCTCATATAACTGCTGATAAACCTGTCAGGATTTATTCTGTAATAACCACCGGCTGGATGTATATTATCCTTTATTGAACTAATGTACCATTTGAGCATTTCTGTGCTGTTTTCTTTCTGTGTTCAGGTTCTTCTCGGCTGGAAACATGGAGAAAACATTGATGAGAAAGCAAAGACTCACCCGATGCTGAGATCCTACAAGTCCCTCACAGAGAAGGTGGAAAATGAGCTGGAAAATTATTGCTATCATTATTATTACTATTTTTTATAGTTCCAGCTCATGTTTAAGTCTGTAATAAACATAAGCCAGCTCAAGTGCTTCTGGTGAACTGTCATCCCATTACAAACCAGAGTGTTTAAGATCTGGTTTTCTTTAAAAAGAACATGGAAAAGAAGCACTGCCTTAAATTACATTGTTCTTTGCCATGTCTTTAAAACATGGAAATTTATTTTATCACAGTGTTTTAATTGCATTACAACATCGATGCTGTAAAAGCAACGTATGAAATTGAAAATAGTCACATTAGCTGTTTACCAGAGGTTTATTGGTGGCTGGAAAACAGTAGCTGTGCATAGAGCCCATTGAATAGTTTGTATTGTAGTAATAATAATAATAATAATAATAATAAAAGTGTGTTGTGTGTGTGCAGGAGAAGGAGGTGTACCGCTGGACGGTGCGTGAGTCTCTGAAGAGCATGCTGACGATGGGCTGGAGTTTGGACAGAACCAGAGAAGGAGAAACGCTCTTCCAGCAGAGAGAGATGGAGAAAACCAGGCGCATCTCACAGGCCTCTCAGGTGCTCTAGCAGAGTTACTTAGGCTGCATTTACACTGCAGATCTTGATGGTCAATTCCGAGTTTGTGACTGTATCCGATTTCTTTGATGACCCGCTTACATCATCTTTAAAAGTGACTCAATCCGATTGTCTGCATTTACACTGCACACGGCAAAGGCGAAATGAGCAGGGAAAAAAAGAGCGGGCGCTGACTGACAGCTGATAATAAAAGAGCGCTCTTTCCTCCATTCCTGTGTTTAATGTGTTCACAGGGTGTCATTATTTTTTTATTCTTTTTGACAAGTTGTTTTTGCTATAGTTTATGATAGAAAAGTTCTCATTTGGCCGTCTTCTTTTAATCTAGGCCTTTTTAAACCAGTAGGCATCTTAATGTAATGTCTATGGCGTGATTTATGCACGTGATGTATGCAACAGTTTTATATAGTTTATATTGGTTACGTGGTGGATGTTGCTCTCTCTCTCTCTCGTTAACATGCTTAAATACTTGTGCTACATGACAATATAAAAGCTTTTTTAGTCCTCGTTTATGAGATTTAAGGTTTGGGACTCTGCTGAAGTCTGTTCTGAAATGGAAGCGTCAGAGTTGACGTCATTTGCTATAGTTTTCAGTGATGTGCGACTCACATTGGCAGGTGAAAATCCGATCTACCTGCTCACACTGCTGACACGAGGGCACAGATCCGATTCATATCGGATACATTTTTTCTACGTATGAACAAGGCCTGAATCTGATTTGAGTAAATTGGATTCCATGTGATTTTTTCCTGCTTACACGTACATGGCCGAATCCGATCTGTGCCACATGACTGGAGAAAAAAATCGGAATTGAGTCACTTGAATCATGCAGTGTAAATGCAGCCTTAGTCTCGCGTAGCCAGAACTCAGGCCACGTCCACATGCACAAGGGCTTTTATAATTGGGGTTTTCCCCTCTTTTGTTTTTAAAATAATCTCCGTCCACATGAATGCACAAAAACACACTGTGATGCATGTTAAGGGCACGCTGAACCAACAGGGGGCAATAATGACACTTTTATGATGTGTTCACACCATAGACTGTAAAAGATATGGACGTAGTATCCGGGACGTCACCCATAGGTTTCTGAAGAGCGCAAATGAAGCTACAAGTAGGCATGGCCAACCGTCGCCATTTTGTTTGCGCGTCATCGCACTGACCAGGGGGTGACCAAACAAGGGCAAAGAGGCGGAGCATCAGGGGAGCTACAGAAGCCTGCTAGCATTTTGCTTAGACAGGCTTTTCTTTGGGAGAAACACTTAATACTTCATGACCTGCGACTCGTTTGTGTTCTGACCACATGTGCTTGGTTGTGTACTATATCAGTAAAGTGTTTAGTCTTTTAAAAACACTGTTATAATACACTGAGCCACTAAACATTGTTCTTATGATGTTTCTCTACAGGAGGAAAACTTCAAATGTAGTCTGTGTTAGTAAATGCAAAGCTATTGATGAAATCCAGACATAACACTGTATGAGAACGTTTCAGATGACTGTTCTAGAGCCGACAGCTAATCAATCTGTCAGATTCTGGAGTGCATTACAGGTCTAAAGAACATTATAAATGATCAATTATCCTAAATTAAACAAATACATTTATAGATATGGTATATAAGTATATAATTTCACTCACCTGCGAAATGGAGGCCACTTGACTGGTTTGTGAGCACAATTAAGTGCACACAGCATGCCATATTATCTGATAATTGTAGGAAATAATCCCAAAAGGCAGTTGACTGTGTAAAGCCACATGAAACAACACAAAAATATGATATATATGCAGAGTTCAGCGGCTAATCAGCCAGAATGACGTGACGGAGACTAGCGAGACCTAGCTGTCACTCAAATGGCCACGCCCTTAATTATGCAGACTTAATATAACTTAATAAAAACGAAACGAATGAGTTATAAAAAAATTCACCCCCTCACAGTTGTCATGAAGGGTAATATTAGCTATATGAACCAAAACCGTCTTTTGTACCAGGCTGTAAACATGTTTTTAGCACCTGTAAAATTGGCCAATTTAGCATTGCAGTCATTGAACATCTTGACTTCCTGGAGCCAGCCCCCATTGGCCAGTCGATGAATTGCAGTTTCAGTTACTTCCGTATTGGCTTCATGAGGGAGAGCGGGTCACACTCGGATATGGACAAAATAACTACAATCCTTATGTTATTTGGAAAGTCCCACATTCACAAAACAAAAAGTTAATATAAAGAAGTAATTAGATTTACTTACTAGTTGCAGGTCCAGAATTTATCAGGTTTTCTGATGTTTTACAATGTGCTGGAAACATTGTAAAAATGTATGCACATCTTGGCATTTCCATCAAGCATTTTTATGCAATATCCCCAAATGCTCATATAAATAACTGAATGGAAACACACTCGGTCTGATAATACTGATTCACAGTCCTGACAGTGTTTGTATTGTGTGTTTTCAGGGAAACGCCTTCAATCCTGCTCCACTGGACATGAGCAGCGTCCTTCTGTCCAGAGAACTGCAGGTGATCAACACTAAAGCTGAAACACACACCAACATTTACATGTCACACAGGGATTTTACTGGGTAACAGTGAGCATTAAGGTCTAATGCAATCCACAGCTTTTATTATGTTTGCTCATTGATGATTGCCAAATCTATTATTAAGAGGATAAGCCCCTTCAGATTTTCAGGAGTGTCCTCAATATTCACAAATATATACACAAATGCCAGATACAACAGTGGATTAATACAAATGCATCGATGCAATCAAAACAATAAGGTAAATAGACCATTTCAATGTGGTGATGTCATCGGCCCATGAACATTTCCTGCTTGTTATCAAACTATTTTAGAACTGTAACAAGAGGCAATTCATTCACAACGTGATGTTAAAACAGCTATCATAACATTATCAATATGTGGCTCTTTTTGGATTCTCGGAAGCTGTAGAAATTAAAAATGTAAAACAGGAAATAAGTTGAGACCATTGTTTTTGTTTACATCCCTCAAAATGGTCTATACAAAAACAACACAACACGATAAGTCATTAAAACTAGACAAACATATCAGTTCGGTTATTGGCTCCAGTTTTAATCAACTCTGTTTGCTGTCTAAAGTCAAACATTTCTTAAATCCCCCCCCCACACAAGAGATGGCTGTCCACGCTTTTATTACGTCACGGTTAGACTACTGCAATGCACTTTACTGTGGCGTTTCAAAATCTCAAATTTCTCGCGTTCAGTTGGTCCAATTTGCTAGATGCTAGATTTATTTGTCATAGTAGGAAACATGACCACATCACCCCTCTTCTAAGGGTCCTCCATTGGCTGCCCGTTCAATTCAGAATTGATTTTAAAGTGCTTTTACTGGTATTTAAATCCCTTCATAATCTAGCCCCAACCTATCTCTCAGAGCTGTTGCGCTTTTACACTCCCGTAAGATCTCTTAGATCAAGTGATCAAAATCGTCTTTTAGTTCCTCAGTCCAGACTGAAACGTAGAGGGGACAGAGCTTTCTCTGTGGCGGGTCCTCAGTTATGGAACACTTTGCCCCTTTGGCTCCGTCTCGATCTATTTTTAAATCATTTCTAAAAACGTACCTATTTAGCTTGGCTTTTTATTATTATTTGAACAGTCCTTTCTATGTTTTTATATTCTGTCTCTTTATTTTACTCTGTCTTCAAGAGTTCACACTTAGCTGATGATTGATTATGAAGCGTGTTTGGCATGCTGTCCCGGGAGAGAGCCCTGAGCTCATGAGATCCTCGAGCCCGGGGCTCCCTCCCGTTGCAGGGCGAGAGGGGAGTTTGAGCTCAGGTAGGTCTCGAGAACTCCCCTGCTTGATAAAGGTGAATTCGAATTATGAATAATTATGGAGAGAAATTGCTGAATTAATCGCTCGTCTATGGTGTCGATTTGGTTGGTCAATTTACTTATGTTACATGTTTTTGGTCTGTGGGAGGAAAACCCACGCAAACACGGGAGAACATGCAAACTCCACACAGAAATGTCAACTTGGCAAGGTAAAGGCTTGAGCAAGTGACATTCTTGCTGTGAGGCAACAGTGCTAACCACTGGGCCTCCGTGCTGCCCTGTCAAGGAAAGGGGAGGAGTAGGGGTGGAAGGGGGGATTCTTCAAGACGAAGATGGCTAAGGTAAGATACTCTGGTTATTTATAGTGGTTTAGGAATCATCTGATTGGTGGATCATGCATTAGCTAATGCGGGACCAGCTGCTATCAATCATAAGCACGAGCTCCTCTCGAAATTAGTTTATGAATAAACTTCACTTATGTACAGCACTTTGGTCAGTCTTGTGACTGTTTTGAAATGTGCTCTATAAATAAATGAACTTGAACAACACAGTAATTCACCCAAACTCACACACAAACTCTCAGAAAGCTGTATAACCCTCAACAGTAGGCATCTTTTACATTATTGATCTGACAATAGTTCATTCATTCATTCATTTTCTTTTCGGCTTAGTCCCTTTATTAATCTGGGGTCGCCACAGCGGAATGAACCGCCAACTTATCCAGCATATGTTTTACACAGCGGATGCCCTTCCAGCTGCAACCCATCACTGGGAAACATCCATACACACTCATTCACACACATACACCACGGACAATTTAGCTTACCCAATTCCCCTATAGCGCATGTGTTTGGACTTGTGGGGGAAACCGGAGCACCTGGAGGAAACCCACGCGAACACGGGGAGAACATGCAAACTTCACACAGAAACGCCAACTGACCCAGCCGAGGCTCGAACCAGCGACCTTCTTGCTGTGAGGCGAACGTGCTACCCACTGCGCCACCGTGATGCCCCTGACAATAGTTATTCAACAATATTAAAATAAGCTGCTACTGAAATATAAATGTTAGAAATCAGAAACAAATACAAAAGCGTTCTTCTAGAGCAACTCCAGATGATGTTGAGCTATTTGTTTGTAAAGTGTTAACACAATCATACAGTAATGTTGCCAGATGCAGATTTTATGTGCTGTTTCAATTAATGGCATCACATTTGTTAACATTAATAAGCGTTATACAGCTTTTTTGGTAACACTTTAGTTAAGTAACAATTCACAGCATTAACTACCGGCTTATTACCTGCCTATTATTAACATATGAACTGTTTATTAGCACTTATAAAGTATGATCTTATTCTACAGCATTAATCCTGCCCTAAAACTACTAATAACTATTAATAAGCAGATAATTAGTAGTTTATTGAGCTAAAAGTTTTAGTTAATGGTTTGTTAATAGTGTGAATTGTACATTAATATAAAGTGTCATCGTTTTTTAAATTAAACTGTAGTACAAAAGTAAATAAATACATGTGACTAATTCACTAGATGGCGCTATATTTGATATATTTTCATTAATAAAGCAGTTTGGGGTTGTTTTCAGCTGCTCTGACTGCTCTTTGTGTGTTTTCAGTCGATGGTTGAGGTCGTAGCTGAGAATTATCACAACATCTGGGCTAAGAAGAAGAAGAGTGAACTCTGCAGTCGAGGTGTGTGTGTGTGTGTGTGTCTGTGTTGCTGTGTGTCTGTGTGTGTAGTGACGTGTTTTCTCCACTGCAGGAGGGACTCATTCACTGCTGGTTCCTTACGACACACTGACAGCTAAAGAGAAGGCCAGAGACCGCGAGCGCGCGCAGGACCTGTTTCGCTTTCTGCAGGTCAACGGATTCGCCATCAGCAGGTGCAGACCACAAACACACACACACACACACACATACATACACACACACATGTATACACACACATACTCAACCAAATACACATACCTGTATATACACACACACACACACACACACACGTGTACACATACACACACATATACTCAAACAAATATACATAAATACACACATACATACATACACAAACTCCCACAAACACACATAAACACACAAACTCACACAAACACACATAAACACACATAAACACACAAACTCACATAAACACACAAACTCACACAAACTCACACAAACACACACAAACACACATAAACACACAAACTCACACAAACACACATAAACACACAAACTCACATAAACACACAAACTCACACAAACACACACAAACACACATAAACACACAAACACACATAAACACACATAAACACAAACTCACACAAACACACATAAACACACATAAACACAAACTCACATAAACACACAAACTCACACAAACTCACACAAACACACACAAACACACATAAACACACAAACTCACACAAACTCACACAAACACACACACACACACACAAACACACAAACTGTAGTTTGTGTTAGTGTTGGGTTATGGTCAGGGTTAGTGTTGGGTTATGGTCAGGGTTAGTGTTGGGTTATGGTCAGGGTTAGTGTTATGTCCTGCTGTTTATTATTTGTAAGTCTCTCTCCGCAGGGGCCTGAAGGACATGGAGCAGGACTCATCCTCCATGGAGAAACGCTTCGCCTTCAAGTTCCTGAAGAAGCTGCTGAAATATGTGGACTCTGCACAGGAGTTCATCGCTCACCTCGGTACACACACACACACACACACACACACACACACACACACACACACACACACACACACACACACACACACACACACACAC
>CAIGQV010017386.1:32949888-32966671 GCA_903798115.1 Danio jaintianensis
AGACCTCACAGCTCACTCGCCTCTGTTGTTCTGCTTTAAAGAGTCATTCAGACCTCACTCGCCTCTGTTCTTCTGCTTTGAAGATCCTGTGAAGCGCTCTGAAATGTGCTTTTTTATTTAGTGTTTGACGTAATCTCAACTGAAACATGAAGAGAGGGCGGGGCATAGAGTAGCTCCTCCCCTTTATAAAAAAACAGCCAATAGTGTTTTGTTTTTCTCACAGCTCTGCCAGTGAGAGTGGATGGGCTCAAGTGCATCAAATGAACAGCCAATGAAAAGAAGGGGGCGGGGCATGCCAGACACTAGAGAGCATTTGATTGGTCAGAAGATTTGATGAGAAACTGAAGTATGAGGTGATGAGAAAAAAATCTTTACACTTTTATTAATGTCTATATTCTGATCATACACACCAAACTTGACACTTTTATTAATGTCTATATTCTGATCACACACACCAAACTTTACACTTTTATTAATATCTATATTCGGATCACACACACCAAACTTTACACTTTTATTAATGTTTATATTCTGATCACACACACCAAACTTTACACTTTTATTAATATCTATATTCTGATCACACACACCAAACTTTACACTTTTATTAATGTCTATATTATATAAGCATGAGGCTCGTCAGACTGGTCGTGGTGGTGGAGTTGCATCAATCTTTAGTGATATTCTTAATGTTAATCAGAGAAACGGACTTATGTTTAACTCTTTTGAAGTATTGGCACTTAATGTTATGCTTCCGGATATTATGAAAAAACCTATATTATCTCTCGCTTTAATCACCATATATAGACCCCCGGGACCCTATGTCAATTTTCTGAAAGAGTTTTCGGATTTTATTTCTGACTTACTAGTTAAAACTGATAAAATACTAATTGTAGGAGACTTTAACATCCACATAGATGACGCTAACGATACATTAGGGCTCGCGTTTACAGATTTACTACAATAATATAAAGCAAACGTTAAAGCAAAACGTTGTTGGTCCAACCCATCGCTTAAAGCATACATTAGATCTAATTTTGTCTCATGGAATTGAGGTCATTGATGTAGACATTATATCACAAAGTGATGATATAACAGACCACTACCTCTTACTATATAAGCTGTGTTTACCGGAAATTAGCAGATCTGCACAGATATATCGCCCTGGTAGAACTATCGTCCCGTCCACTAAAGATGAATTCACAAATAACTTACCTGATCTTTCTCTATTTCTAAATGCACCCGCAAACGCAAATGACCTT
The DNA here is from genome assembly GCA_903798115.1 of Danio jaintianensis. Lineage (NCBI taxonomy): Eukaryota > Metazoa > Chordata > Actinopteri > Cypriniformes > Danionidae > Danio > Danio jaintianensis. The sequence continues at coordinate 32,951,151 of CAIGQV010017386.1, forward strand.
GATGTAGTAATCAGCAGTATGGATGCTATCTTTACTAACACACTAAATACTGTGGCACCCATCAAATTAAATAAGGTTAGAGAGAATAAAACTACACCATGGTATAACAGTCATACTCGCGCTCTCAAAACAGCAACCCGTGCCCTGGAACGTAAGTGGAAAAAAACTAAATTAGAGGTCTTTAGAATTGCGTACAAAGATAGTATGTCCACCTATAGGAGGGCTCTAAAATCCGCCAGGGCTGAGCACCTCCGCAAACTGATAGAAAATAATCATAACAATCCTAGATTTTTATTTCAGAATCAGAATCAGAATCAGAATCGGTTTTATTGCCAAGTGTGCTTACACACACAAGGAATTTGTTTTGGCTACAGAAGCTTCCAGTGTACATAAAGTGACAAGTGACAACACAAAATAAATATGAGGAAAAATAAAATAAAATAAAATAAAATACGACAAACATTAAACAGAGATGCAGTTAGACAATAGAGCTCTGGATGATAAATCTTCTATGTGAAGCTGCTTTGACACAATCTACATTGTAAAAGCGCTATAGAAATAAAGATGAATTGAATTGAATAAATTGTTGTACAGATTTGTTATAAATATACAAGTTTTACAAGTTATAAGGTGCTGTGTGCAAATGCGTAGGAGAAAGTATTGCATTGTATACTGTTATAAGGTGCTGTGTACAAATGCGTAGGAGAAAGTATTGCACATGTTTATTGCACAGTAGGGGAATAATTAACTGTTCATGAGGTAGATGGCCTGAGGAAAGAAACTTTTCCTGTGTCTGGCTGTTTTTGTGCTCGGTGCTCTGTAGCGCCGACCAGACGGTAACAGTTCGAACAGAAAGTGTGCTGGGTGTGAAGGGTCCAGAGTGATTTTGCGAGTCCTTTTACTCACTCTGGAAGAGTACAGTTCTTGAAGTGTAGGAAGGGTAGTGCCAGTGATTCGTTCAGCAGTCCGGACTATTCGATGTAGCCTACGGAGGTCGGTTTTGGCAGCTGAGCCGAACCAGACGGTGATTGAAGTGCAGAGGATGGATTGGATGACAGCTGAGTAGAACTGTACGAGCAGCTCCTGTGGCAGGTTGAACTTCCTCAGCTGATGAAGGAAGTACAGTCTCTGCTGGGCTTTCTTCACAATAGAGTCTATGTGAATGTCCCACTTCAGATCCTGAGAGATGGTGGTGCCCAGGAACCTGAATGACTCTACTGCAGCCACAGTGCTGTTCATGATGGTGAGTGGGGGAAGTGCAGGGGGGTTTCTCCTAAAGTCCACTATCATCTCCACCGTTTTGAGCGTGTTCAGCTCCAGGTTGTTGCATCTGCACCATAGAGCCAGCCGCTCCACCTCCATTTAACACCATTGCTAAATTAACAAATAATCGGTCATCTTTGGAACAAAATGTCCCACCGCAAATTAGTAGTGATGACTTGATGAATTTCTTCAGTGATAAAATAGAAGGTTTCAGACAGAAAATAGAAGATGTTAAACTTTCGGCACCGCCTCATACTTCAGATCCATTAAACATTCCACTGAACTCTTCTCTATCTTTAGGCCATGTTCCAAATCCTTTCAAGCTAGCTGTTATTAATCCTATTATTAAGAAACCACAACTGGACCCCAGCAACTTAGCTAATTATAGGCCTATTTCAAATCTTCCATTTATGTCTAAAATACTAGAAAAAGTTGTTTCTGCCCAATTATGCTCCTTTCTGCAGATGAACAATGTTTTTGAAGTGTTTCAGTCAGGTTTCAGGCCTCATCACAGTACAGAAACCGCATTAGTGAAAATAACCAACGATTTACTCTTAGCTGCTGACCAAGGGTGCATCTCGTTATTAGTTTTACTTGATCTCAGTGCTGCATTTGACACCATCGACCACAATATCCTCAATTATCCCAAATATCCCAATTGATCGCTTAAATTCTACAGGTGTCCGGGGACAGGCTCTACAATGGTTTAAGTCATACTTAACTGACCGTTACCAGTTTGTGAATATAAATGGACAGCTTTCTCAGGTCAGGCCAGTACAGTATGGGGTGCCTCAAGGATCAGTTTTAGGCCCTTTGCTGTTCACAATATACATGCTACCCCTGGGAGACATTATAAGAAGACACGGGATCAGCTTTCACTGCTATGCAGATGATACTCAATTATATATTTCAACAAAACCTGATGAGACGTCTGAACTGTCTAAGCTAACTGAATGTATTAAAGATGTTAAAGACTGGATGACCAACAATTTCCTTCTCTTAAATTCAGACAAAACAGAATTATTACTTATTGGGCCTAAATCCTGTACACAGCAGATCTCACAACTCCACCTGCAATTAGAGGGACACAAAGTTAGCTTTAGCTCTACTGTAAAAGATCTGGGTGTTATACTAGACAGCAATTTAACTTTTTTTTAAATCATATCTCCCATGTCACAAAAACCACCTTCTTTCATCTGAGAAATATCGCTAAGTTACGAAGTATGCTATCCATCTCAGATGCAGAAAAACTAGTTCATGCTTTCATGACTTCTAGGCTGGATTACTGTTATGCTCTGTTCGCTGGTTGCCCAGCATCCTCTATTAACAAACTTCAGCTAGTACAAAATGCAGCTGCCAGAGTTCTTACCAGGTCTAGAAAATATGATCAAATCACCCCAATTTTATCCTCCTTACACTGGCTGCCTGTTAAGTTCCGTATTGATTATAAAATATTGCTTCTTACCTATAAAGCTTTAAATAATCGAGCTCCTGTTTATCTAACCAACCTTCTGTCTCGCTACAATCCAACCCGCTCTTTAAGATCTCTAAACTCAGGGCTGCTGGTAGTACCTAGAATAGCAAAGTCGAGTAAAGGTGGTCGAGCCTTCTCATTTATGGCTCCTAAACTCTGGAATAGCCTTCCTGATAATGTTCGAGGCTCAGACACACTCTCTCAGTTCAACACTAGATTAAAGACCTATCTTTTTAGTAAAGCATACACTCAATGCATTGCATAACGGTATGATGCATGAATGTGCTCCAATTGATGCGATCCAAGACCTGTGAAGAGATGATCCCAAGGTATCCATAATCCTGGACCAGGTGATGCTGTGGTCGTCATGGAGAAATGGAGTGCATGAGACTGATTCCTGAATGACCACTGTGATAAACGAGTCCCCACATTGATCCTGCGGGCCAACCTGACCGCCTGCCGGTCCCCTACTCACACCTGCAGCTTCTCCACGATGGACGTCCAGCGTCTTCAGCCTCCAGCGCCTAGACTGCAGCTCTGAACAGGAAGTTTGGCCAGATGAATAATGGTCGTGCCTTACAGAGCCTAGTTTCTCTCCAGGTTTTTTTCCCTTCACTTCGTCAATTGGTGAAGTTTTTTTTCCTCGCCACTGTCGCCACTGGCTTGCTCGGATCGGAACTTGTGGAGCTGTGCTTCGGTGGATTTGCTCTACAGTGTTTGAACTTTCAGCAGTGAAATTTAAACCACACTGAACTAAACTACACTGAACTTCAACTCTGAAATCTGGACTTTACTAGAACTATGTTAAGCTGCTTTGACACAATCTACATTGTGAAAAGCGCTATATAAATAAACTTGACTTGACTTGACTATATTCTGATTACACACAGCAAACTTTACACTTTTATTCCTGTGAACAATCCTATCTGTTTGCTCATATATGATTCCCCTGATCAAACATATTTGACGCTGAATGTAGAAGTGTTTCTCTTCAGCTGATCATTATGAGTGTGTTTGTGACCGTAAGATCAGACCGTTCATCAGTATACAGTTATCATTTATTCATCTGCTTCCTCGTTGTCTACCCACCACATACAGTACTATCGCCTTCAGAAAAAACATCTCGAGGACAAACAAAATAAATTAATTAATAATTTTATCAGATTCTTCAAGACCGCTTCAAAGCAGAAAAAGCCAAAAGCTGTGTTTCCATCCAAAGATGCAAATTAAATTTATGCGCAAAACCGGAATATGGCATAAATCATCAGTGAATACAGCAGTGTTTCCAGTCAGTGAGAAACTGCAGAGCATAACCTCCTCAGCTCCTGCTGCACGCTCAGTAATATCACTGAGAGAAGTGTAGTGTGCTGCATTGTTGGGATTCTCCACTGTGGTGTTTGTTCCAAGACCAAGACCAAATGCAATGAACACGGTGAATGCGGTGTCTTTTGGCTGCGTGAGACGGGAGCGCAGACAGATGCTCAAGACAGTTCTGGAGGGAATAATAATAAAAGAAGAAGAATACTGAAGCACTGTGATGACGGACTGACGAACGGCTGAGGCCTGCAACAATCAGCAGAACAACATTTCACATCTGCAACAATGGAAAGCTGCAGACCAACATTAATGACACAAAGACCCTCACACACACACACATTTACATCTAAGAGAAAACTACAGCACTGAAGCGCAGGCACACACTTTATTCACTACAGCTGATTACTGCACAGTTTAGGAGCATTTATTATTATCAGATTAAAAGTTTATCCTACTTAGTTGTGTGTATTTTCAAAATGTATGCACATCTTAGTGTTTCCATCAAGCATTTTTGATGTGATAATCCAAAATGTGGGGCGACACGGTGGCTCAGTGGCTAGCACTGTGGCCTCACAGCAAGAAGGTCGCTGATTCAAGTCTCGGCTGGGTCACTTGGCGTTTCTGTGTCCCCGTGTTGGCGTGGGTTTCCTCCGGGTGCTCCGGTTTCCCCCACAGTCCAAACACATGCGCTATAGGGGAATTGATGAACTAAATTGGCCGTAGTCTATGAGTGTGTGTGTGTGTGTGTGTGTGTGTGTGTGTGTGTGTGTGTGTGTGTGTGTGTGTGTGTGTGTGTGTGTGAATGAGTGTGTGTGTGTGTGTGTGTGTGTGTGTGTGTGTGTGTGTGTGTGTGAGAGAATGAGTGTGTATGGGTGTTTCCCAGTACTGGGTTGCAGCTGGAAGGGCATCCGCTGTGTAAAACATATTCTGAAATAGTTGGCGGTTCATTCCACTGTGGCGACCCCTGATTAATAAAGGGACTAAGCTAAAGGAGAATGAATGAATGAATGACAATCCAAAATGTGCATAAAAATAGGTGGATTGAAACACAGCTATGTGACTTGTTCTGCATCTTGGTCTGGTTTGACTGAATAATAAAGTGATTCAGCACAACTTCAAGCACATGATGAATATAGTTAGTGTCAATGAGCGATTATTCTGTTAAAATCACTTCAGCTCTCGAGTCCACTATTAAACCTCTCAAACTAAACTCCATCTGAGATCCAAACAATCCAAACAATTTTCTCATCCATCCAGGTTTGTTCTAGTATTTGTTTATTTTTATAAATCTTTTAGAAAACAGGTCCTATTATGCAAGGTCACTTCTATGCGGGGTTTAACCCCAGTAGTGTGTGTGTCAGCAGTGTGTGAATATCTCCAGCAGCATCTAATGGTAAAGATGTATTAATTGTATTTGTTATAATCAGACTTGATGCAGAAACACTTTGATTGACATTCTCCCTTTGTACGTGTCATCAGAGGGGGAAAGCCCCGCCCACTAGTGCCCATTTCTCCCTCATTAGCATAAACAGCAGCCCTGAGTGAGAAGCAGCCGTCTGTCCATTAGCCATTAGAGTGTTTGAGCTGCTGAAGATAATGTCAGCATAGACTAAGAGGATTATAGATGTGGAGTTTTAGATGAACAGCGACAGGAGTCTCCATAGACTGACAGAAGCATGAAGCACACACTCACACTGAAGCACACATACACACCTGACCAGCACTGATAACACACACACTGCTGTTTTACATCTGTCGCTATGGTGATGCACAGCCGTCTGTAGCTCCGCCCTCTTCTGAAAACACCACAATCTCATTTGCATTTAAAGCGACAGTCACCAAACGCCACAGTTAGGATCAAAGCCTGAAAGGGTCAGTTTCAGAGAGTTAGAGAACATCATCTGTGTGCTATTTTGAGCACAAAAAAACTAAACATGAAGAATCACAAACATATTTATGCTGTAGGATAATTATAAAATCAGAATCAATGAATTGTGAACAAATTACTGCCGTTGTGTAAATAATATGTAATAATGTAGTCCATAAAAAGTTATTGTAATCTGATTAAATTTTTTTTTTATTACAAGTTACTGATTACAAATTAGGGGCTGCACGGTGGCTCAGTGGTTAGCACTGTGACCTCACAGCAAGAAGGTCGCTGGTTCGAGTCCCGGCTGGGTCAGTTGGTGTTTCTGTGTGGAGTTTGCATGTTCTCCCCGTGTTGGCGTGGGTTTCCTCCGGGTGCTCCGGTTTCCCCCACAGTCCAAACACATGCGCTATAGGGGAATTGATCAACTAAATTGGCTGTAGTGTATGAGTGTGTGTGTAAATGAGAGTGTATGGGTGTTTCAGCTGTACTGGGTTACAGCTGGAAGGGCATCCGCTGTGTAAAACATATGCTGGAATAGTTGGCGGTTCATTCCGCTGTGGCAACCCCAGATTAATAAAGGGACTAAGCCGAATAAATAAATAAATAAATGAATTATTACAATTTACATGACAAAATGTGTAGTAAGTAATATAAAATCTTAGATTACACATTTATGGGAATGTAATCTGACTACTTTTGGATTACATTTAGATTACTTTTGTGCTAACCTTTATTTTATGTCATATATTGAAGTAGGATAATCCTATACTATTTGAAATATACGTATATAAGCAATTAGAGGTTTATTATATGAGCAATATCACACGAGTTGCAGTGCAATATGGCTGTATATCAGCACTGGTGGGAGGCGTGCATTGTGCACTTAGTGTCCCACCAGTGCTAATATACTGCCACATTGCACTGCAACTCGTGTGATATTGCGTTTATACAACAGTTAGACGGCACAATTGTGTATATAAAAAAGAAAATTAAACACGGAGAGTCTCAAAACCCTTTTGTAAGAGGAACTACTTTCTTCCGCCATTCATTCACATCTGCAGCTGACAGCAGAACAGCAGAAGCCGTTGCTCATTCACCAACGTCACTGTAGAGCTAGTGTTTGAATGATTCTCTAGCGTAATGTCTAAAGTGAAGACAAAACAGCTGATTTTGCTGACATTTTAAGATTATAAGGCTGAACGTGACATGAAATGCCATCAGTCTACAGAGATATCTCCCAACATTATTACAGTCTACAGTATTTCTGTGTTGCAGTTGGGAGATCACAATAATTAACCCTGAAAAAAGCAGCGCAATCACTACCAGATTGCTGTTGTGTTTGCGATAAGGAAGAACGCTAAACACATGCGGGCATTTCTTCTTTCTTTCTGCCAACACAACACACATTACTGATATGCGAGTCCCATCTCACACTTAATACACTACAATTATATGGTATAAATACAGCACTACAACATACAGAAGAGAGAGATCGACTTAGAATATCACTGACCTGTTTAATAATGATTTGATCAGCTGTAGTTAGAAAGTACGCTGTTTTAATCTTCTAAGGGCTTATTATGCGGTCCTGTCGCCATCTTGTGGATAGACAACGTCAACCATCTTTGGTCTGCTCTGTATGGCAGGCTAATGGCCGCCGACGCGCTGTCTCTCAGAAATGATAAATATTTAAAATAGGCACTATCCTTATAAATAAACTGCATAGTTGCAATCTAAACAACTACATTCTCCACTTAAAAAGCCTGAAATGTACATTATGTTGCCCAACAGCAGCAATATTTGTCAAACTGTAGAGTGTCCTCTGCTTGTCGCTGTATGTGGGCGGAGTAATACACAAGGGTGAAGAGGCGGGTTGAGCGCTGTTACTGGCAAAATATCACACGGCTATCAGCCAATCAGATTCAAGAACCAGACAGAACTGTTGTATAAAAAATATATACAATATAAATTTATAGAATCAATGAATTGTGATCAATTTACTGCCATTGTAAAAAATACATGTAAAATAAATGTAATTGTCTAATCCATCAAAAAGTTACTTTTATTGCAAATTTCTTAAATAGTAGTTTCTAATAATTACAAATACTTGATTTTTGAAATCAGATTACGCAATAACGTACAAGACATAACAATGATTAAAAATTACAGCATTTCGATCTGTGATTTGCATTGATTCAGAGTTTTTTCACGCACTGACACACAGGCTCTTTTGTCTCGGGTTTGTGACAGGAGTGTGTGACGTTAAACTCATCCAGAGGATGGACACACACACACACACATTCACTCGTCCTTCACTGTTTGTTTGCTTTGTGTCCGCAGATGATGTTGGTTTATCATTCAAAAGAAATCAGTCGTCCGTCGCCGTGGAAACAGAAAGCCACAGACAGATCATACGTGTGTGTCCATCAGCCTGTTCACGTGCGCAGAAACACACTTGCGACTACAACACGTGTACAGCAGTCAGGAGTTTGGCTTCAGAATAGACACTTTTGTGGATTTATCACTTAATTGTAATGCTCTGCTCTGGTTATGATGGTCTGACGGTCCCCCTACTGGTAGATGTTGTAACTACACTCTGCATACTTTTCATATTATTATTTTTAAATGCATCAGATAATGCATGTTTTTTTTTAGTGAACACAAATGTTAGTAACACATTACATAATGTTGTAGTAGTGTATACTTTACACTAAGGTTCCTAATTCCATTAACAAACGCTTTGTTAATAAGTAAAGACTTTCATTCATTCATTTTCTTTTCGGCTTAGTCCCTTTATTAATCTGGGGTTGCCACAGCGGAATGAACCGCCAACTTATCCAGCATATGTTTTACACAGCGGATGCCCTTCCAGCCGCAACCTATCACTGGGAAACACCCATACACACTCATTCACACACATACACTACGGACAATTTAGCTTACCCATTTCCCTCTATTGCGCATGTGTTTGGACTGTTGGGGAAACCGGAGCAGCCGGAGGAAACCCACGCCAACACGGGGAGAACATGCAAACTCCTCACAGAAATGCCAACAGACACAGCCAAGGCTCGAACCAGCGACCTTCTTGCTGTGAGGCGATTGTGCCACCCACTGCGCCACCGTGACGCCATTAGTAAAGACTTAACAAACATAAATAACATGTTTTGGAGAGTTAAAGTGGAAACCTCAGCATGTTATTCGTGTTTGTGGACTCTTTTCTATCATGATTTATCATTAACAAAGCGTTTGTTAGTGGAATTGGGAACATTATAAAGTGCACACTGCTCCAACGCTTATATGTGTCCCTAATATTTGTGTTTATTAAAAATAATAATTAAATAATAATTAAAAATATGAAAAGTGTGCAGTCAGTGTATTTACAAAGTTTGTTCATGTTAACTAATGCATTAACTGTTAATTAACAAATGAATATGTTTAATTTACATAACAGATTTTGTATTGCTATTGTTCATTATTAGGTTATGCTGTCTAATCCATGAATGCATTAGTGTACGTGGGAGTAAACATTAATTAATCAGGCTGTTAATGTAAAAAGATGCATTAGAATATGAGTAAGTTAACATTAATAGAGATTGTCCATCATTAGTTCATGTATTAATGAACACATGACATTAACAAAGATTAATTCAAGCTTGACAGATGTGTTGTTCTATTATTTACTAACGCATTAGCTAACATTAACTAATACAACCTCAGTGTTACCAAACTTTTTTATTGTAAAAAGGGACAAGAAAGTTAACATAAACACACTTCAACATGGCCAAAGACAGACATAGCCGTATATTTCCACATACAAAAATACATATATACACATATCAATCAGTAGAGTGAGAGGTATATATTTGCTTTCCAGTGCAATGTAACATGCCAAGTCTTTCAACCAGTGGCATTTAATGCATATTTATAAATAATCAAACCAATAAGCTAGTGTTTTATGCATGTATGTATTCTTGATGATATTCCAGTAGATGCTTGATGAGTTTGCTGCAGATTTGTATGAATTATTTCAGTAAGGATGTGTTGTCAGTGATGATTTTATGTTATGTTAAATGAATCTCACTTCTGCCCTCTAGAGGTTCTTTAGTGTCTTTACACTGTAAGGCGTTGCAAATATTTTTGGGGGGTTTATTTATTACTTATTTCAAGGGGATTGATTATACATAGGCATTCAAATAAATACTAAGATTATATAAGCTTATGAATGTAAGTATAATAGCTCTGATATCTGCTTCCATGTATTTTTTGGTTGATAATTATGATGCCGATGACGTTCATTCATTCATTCATTCATTCATTCATTTACCTTCGGTTTAGTCCCTTTATTCATAAGGGGTCGCCACAGTGGAATGAACCGCCAACTATTCCAGCATATGTTTTACACAGCAGATGCCCTTCCAGCTGCAACCCAGTACTGGGAAACACCCATACACTCTCATTCGCGCGCGCGCACACACACTCATACACTACGGCCAATTTAGTTCATCAGTTCCCCTATAGCGCGTGTGTTTGAACTGTGGGGGAAACCGGAGCACCCGGAGGAAACCCACGCCAACACGGGGAGAACATGCAAACTCCACACAGAAACACCAACTGGCTTAGCCGGGACTCAAACCAGCGACTTTCTTGCTATGAGGCGACAGTGCATTTCGGAGGCTGCTGTCCTCCACAGGGTGCATTTTCAGCTGTGTTCACATTCATTGAGAGCCTTCATGACTGAACTGAAATATGCAACACGGGGAGCTGAAATATAATTGGGTAATCTCTCAGTGGGCAGAGTTACAGAGATGAAAACCAAGAAACAAACATTTTTAAAGGAGTATAACTGACTTTAGCATTGTTAATATTCACTTAGCATGTTTCCTAAATATCTGCAAACATATTATTGTATTTTTCATCTTTAGAAGAGTCAAAAATGTACATACAGCACCATCTAGAGCTGATAAAAGAGCTGTCCTACTCTGTGCTGGTCTGATGTCTGTTCTTGTGTGTCTCCAGGAGATGGACGTGCTGACCGAGTCATGAACCGACCCGCAGGCATCATTATGGGTGTGGAGAACTTGACCCTCCGCGCCAACATCTCGGACATCCAGCTGGTCACACACAGCCTGTGGGAGGGGGTCGCCATCGCCACCGTCTCCGCCATCGTTAGCTTCATCACCATCATCGGAAACATCCTGGTCATGCTGTCCTTTAAGGTCAACAGCCAGCTGAAGACTGTCAACAATTACTATCTGCTGAGTCTGGCCTTCGCTGACCTGATCATCGGCGTTTTCTCCATGAACCTGTACACCTCCTACATCCTCATGGGCTACTGGGCGCTCGGGAGTCTGGCCTGCGATCTGTGGTTAGCTTTGGATTACGTGGCTAGTAATGCATCAGTTATGAACCTTTTAGTTATTAGCTTTGACCGATACTTCTCGATTACGAGACCTCTGACATACCGAGCCAAACGGACGCCGAAGAGAGCGGGGATTATGATTGGTTTGGCTTGGCTTGTTTCTTTTATCTTATGGGCTCCACCGATATTGTGCTGGCAGTATTTTGTTGGTAAAAGAACTGTTCCGGAAAGACAGTGTCAGATTCAGTTTTTCTCTGAGCCTGTGATCACCTTCGGGACGGCGATAGCCGCGTTTTATTTTCCTGTATCTGTCATGACTATTCTTTACTGTCGGATATACAAGGAGACCGAAAGACGCACTAAAGATCTTGCCGAACTTCAAGGCATCAACTCTTCAACAAATTCCAGTGCAGATGCTCAGCCTCAAAAGATGCGACCGTGTTTTGACTGCAAACATGTTAGCAATACATCAAGAACCCAAACTTTAAGTCACACTAATGCTGCTAAAACTCTGGATGATCAGTTAACCAACTTTAACAGCTACGCCTCCTCCGAGGACGAGGATCGCTCTGGGATCTTCCAGGAGTCTTGCAGACATCCGGAGAACAAGAGTGAATGCTACGAAGAAGAGAACTTCTTCCCAACTTCAGTCAAAGCAAGTCCTACGAAGATCAAGAAGTGTGTATCCTATAAATTCAAACCTAAAGATGTCAGTCCACTAAAGAACACCAACGGAGACGCAAAACCCGGAGCCTCGTCTTTCTCGTCAGCCGAATCTGTGAACGCACCTTCCTCATCCTCGTCTTCGAAACCAATCGACGGTACACTGAAATGCCAGATCACCAAGCGTAAACGGATGGTGCTGATCAAGGAGAAGAAGGCGGCACAGACTCTGAGTGCCATTCTGCTGGCCTTCATCCTCACCTGGACGCCGTACAACATCATGGTGCTGATCTCCACCTTCTGCTCCGACTGCATCCCGCTCTCGCTCTGGCATCTGGGCTACTGGCTGTGCTACGTCAACAGCACCGTCAACCCCATGTGCTACGCACTCTGCAACAAAACCTTCCAGAAGACCTTCCGCATGCTGCTGCTGTGCCAGTGGAGGAGGCAGCGGGCAGAGGAGAAGCTGTACTGGTGTGGGCAGAACCCGGCTGTAGGCAGCAAACTCACCTGAGGGACCTGCAAACCCTGCTCTAAGTGACTGCCAGGTTTATCAGGGATTCGAGTCTGCAGTCAGACTTTATAATCACAGGAGGACGAGTTTTACTGTCAGAAGCAGGTTTTGTACATTCAGACTGCTGTTGAGTGCAGTAAAGTTGCAGTCATGTCAGTGAAATTTAGTGGGACAAAAAAGGTGTTTCCGCAAGACTGTTGGTTGATGGTGGGGTTTCCATCAGTTCAGATTGTTTTTGGGGTTGATTTTGAGTTTCTTTGATGGGATTGGGTGTTCATGTACTGGCAAAGCTGGGTTGTTGTAGCCCAACGTTGTGTCAAATATGGACAATATAGGCATTCCCAATAAGTCTTTATTGTTTTTTTTCAATAAATTGTTTTTGGGTTAAGTTTATGTTTCTGTGATGGGATGGGGTGTCTGTACATGAAAAAAGGTTGAGTTATAAAATATGGTGGGTTGTTGTAATTCATATTAGGTCATATTTGGACAAACTCTTTTAAATTAAATTTAAAAAAATTTACCCAATGTTGGGTTTGTCCATAATTTTCTCCAACATTGGGTTAAGACAACCTAGCATATTTTAGAGTGTATGGGTTCCCATCAGTTCAAATACTTTTGGGGTTAAGTTTCTGTGACAGGATGGGGTTCCTGTACACTTCAAAATAAGATGGGTTGTTGTAATCTAACATTGTGTCAAATATAGACAAATCCAACCATTGGGTTTAAAAGTATCATTCAAATTTAATTAAACAAATAAATTCAGTGTTGGGTTCGTCCATATTTCACCCAACATTGGGTTAAGACAACCCAACATGTTTTAGAGTGTAAGGGTTCCCATCAGTTCAAATACTTTTTGGGTTAAGTTTTTTTGATGGGATGAGGGTTCCTGTACACTCCAAAATAAACTGGGTCGTGTCAGTCCAACATTGGGTCAAATTTGGTCAAGCTCAACCACTGGATTAAAAACTGTCATTTAAATTGATTACAAAACATAACTCAATGTTGGGTTATTTGACCCAACGCTGGGTTAAGACAACTGTTTTTTAGGGTGTAGGGTTGTGTTAGAGTTGAATAAAGTGTAGAGTGTTAGAGTTGAATCTGTGGGGGCCAACTCCACTAAAATGGCAGGACCTAATCAAACAACCCCTCATCAAATAGGGGCCAACCCAGCAGGGGTCAGGAGTGAAGATCTGTATGAGGCACAGCACACAGAGATTACTGTGCAACCAAACAACTTTCTGTGCAAAAACAGTGTAAGAATCTTTCTCCCCACCTGAAGTCCTGATGCCGCAGTAAGCCCCACTCATGTTTCAGGAGGAAATGTTGGCATTGAACCAGGTTCTGTGTTCATGTTTTATTTAAAGCACGTCTTGCCACTGATCAGATTCTCCCTTTAATATTTGCATTTTCAGGAATTGTTGTGTTAACTAAGCTTTAACTCTGTCATAACTCTTGGTTTGAGGCGTGATCTCATTAAAGCAGCGGTGTTTTCATAGCATTAATCAAATACTACAGTGAAGTATAGTAAATACTAGTGTTGAACCATACTACAGTAAAGTGTATTACACTGTATATATTATAGTATCTACAGCTCTTTGTTAATGAATGCTCAAGCATACTGTAACAATAGTGAGCCAATAAACTGTAATAAACGCTGTAGTATACTTTAGTTTTTACTACAGTAAACTGTGGTGTATAGTAGTGTAACATACACTATAGTTGTAGAAAACTACAGCATTGGGTCATTTGTTTGTATTACAATATTTGTCACCATAGCAACTGTAGAATCACCACAAATGATCAATTACTATAGTTGTTGTGTTACCATAGCAACCATAGAATCACCACAAATGATCAATTACTATAGTTGTTGTGTTACCATAGCAACCGTAGAATCACTACAAATGATCAGTTACTATAGTTGTTGTGTTACCATAGCAACCGTAGAATCACAACAACAGATCAATTACTATAGTTGTTGTGTTACCATAGCAACCGTAGAATCACTACAAAAGATAAATTACTATAGTTGTTGTGTTACCATAGCAACCATAGAATCACCACAAATGTTTGAATACTATAATCGTGTTACCATAGCAACCGTAGAATCACTACAAAAGACCAATTACTCTCATTGTTGTATTACCATAGCAACTGTAGAATCAACGCAACAGATTAATTCAAGTGCTTTACTGGTTCAAAAACACTCTAGTATTTACTATAAATTACTGTAATATTTTCTTCATGTTAGATTCGTAAGATGTCTGATGGTGTTTCCTGCTTATTGAGAACACACTCGTCAGGTTCATGCTCAGTGCTGGTTTTATCCATGTTTGTGGCAGTGTTAAAGGGCTAATGTTGTTCACTTCAGATGCCTTACTGTGCCATTATTAGAGTGTAAATGACAGAAGGAGGCTGTATTTCTCAGTGTGTGTGTCTGCAGGAGGTTTAGACGCTGTGATTTCAGTCGAACGCCTCTGAATATTTCATGCTGTCGTGTTGATGGTGTCTCCAGCTGTGCTGTTTTCAGGAAACAAAGCGTGTGTTTGGAAGATGTGTTTCCATGTGCCGTAAACAACTCCAACAAACACGCCAGAACTCTGTTTATTCATAAACCTGGACTGAAAGCGTTGAGTTTGTGTGTGTGTGTGTGTGTGTGTGTGTGTGTGTGTGTGCGTGCGTGCGTGCGTGCGTGCGTGTGTGATCAGTCTAATAAGGTGACTGAACACTTCAGTACAAATCAACCTGACTTTTAAATGTTCATTGAATAAAATTTAATCCAGATAATCCATCATCATGTGTTGAATTGTTTACTAATTTATATCTGCATTATAATTTTTCAGGGCAAATACTGTATGGACACATTGTGGGCCCACATGAAAAAATACTAGTGTTTTAAATCATACTATAGCAAAGTACTTGAATTGATCTGTTGTGGTGATCCTACAGTTTCTATGGTAACACAACGACTATAGTAATTGATCTGTTGTGGTGATCCTACAGTTGCTATGGTAACACAACAACTATAGTAATTGATCTGTTGTGTTGATTCTACAGTTGC
>CAIGQV010017386.1:32966681-32986456 GCA_903798115.1 Danio jaintianensis
CTACAGTTGCCATGGTAACACAACAACTATAGTAATTGATCTGTTGTGGTGATACTATAGTTGCTATGGTAACACAACTATATTAATATAAACTGTAGTTTTCTTCAACTATAGGGCATATTATACTATCATACACCACAGTGTACTGTAGTAAAATCTAAAGTATTCTACAGTATTTATTACAGTTTATCACTTCACTACAGTTAATACGACAATATGTAGTATTGACAGTGTTTTAAATAGAATTGTTTTTTCATGTGCGAGTCGATTTTTTTACATTCTGATCAGTCCTAATTGTATTACACAGTTGTAACTAAAACTCATTTATGAATGAATTGCAAAAAAGTTTTTTAATGTTACCATGTTTTTAATACAATATTACTGCACCTGTTTGATTAATTAAAAAAAAATTCTAATTACACATGAGCCACACACATACAAACTGATGCCCAATATACAGTATTTGTTTTTAATATTTATTTCAAATGTGATATCACTGTATGAAATGTAGTAGCACATCTAATGAGAATGCTCAGTGTGAATCCCACTGAAACAATGTAAAATTCGTTTTAAATCATTGAACGCCACATTTATGAATACTACACATTAATTTCTAACAAAACAACATAACCCTGAGAAGTTTTCAAACAGAATCAATGCATCTAAATTCATAAATATTCACTTTCAGAGGAAAAAAGGCATTAGTTTTTGTTTATCAACAGAATTCAGCCCAAAGGGGTCTGAGAAATCCAACAAATATATATAATTAAAGTTTCATAGATCATTTTACAAACAAAATATTTCTCCATGCAAACCAGCTCAACGCCAAACCACTGATGTTAATTTTTCAATGGTCATATCTCTTAAACATTGTTTGTAGAAAATCTATTAAAATACAATTAAAAATGGATTCTTAAAGCTTTTGGGAAGTTTGGTTCCCTTATTAAAAACCATTTATCATTTTAAAAAATTTGAAGAAGGAAAATGCTTGTAAAAAAGCATTAAAATGAAGTGAGTTTATGATCAAATCAGTTTTTCAGTTATAACCACTGGTAGATATTTTTTGTTGTTGTTTTTTATGTAACTTAACCTAAATTGTTTAAGAAAATGAGACAGAAAGAGAGTAATTATTGTTTGTTTGTTTGTTTGTTGCAAGCTAAATCACCCTTTACATCTCATAGAAGCACCTACACAAAAATACAACAGTAATATATAGTAAACACTATAGTGTTTTTGAACCATACTAAAGTAAAGTACTTTAATCCGTTGTGGCGATTCTACAGTTGCTATGGTAACACAACAACTACAGTAATTGATCTGTTGTGGCGATTCTAGAGTTGCTATGGTAACACAACAACTACAGTAATTGATCTGTTGTGATGATTCTACTGTTGCTATGGTAACACAACAACTACAGTAATTGATCTGTTGTGGTGATTCTAGAGTTGCTGTGGTAACACAACAACTATAGTAATTGATCTGTTATAGCGATTCTACAGTTGCTATGGTAACACAACAACTACAGTAATTGATCTGTTGTGGTGGTTCTACAGTTGCTATGGTAACACAACAACTACAGTAATTGATCTGTTGTGGTGGTTCTACAGTTGCTATGGTAACACAACAACTACAGTAATTGATCTGTTGTGGCGATTCTGCGATTGCTATAGTAACACAATTATAGTATTTGTCGATTCTACACAACAGCGATGGTAACACAACAGTCATAGTAATTGATTGTCATGGCGATTCTGCAGTTGCTACGGTATCGCTAAAGTAATGCTAAAGTAATATTATACTACAAAGACGCCACAGTTTACTGTAGTAAAAACAAAACTAGACTACAGTATTTTTAAATTTCACTATAGTTAATAAAGTTGTAAATACTATAATAAACACTTTACTATAGTATTCTTCAAAAACACTAGTATTGATGACTATAGTATTTTACACCTCAGAGCTCGTCTCTGCCACAGTCTCCGCTGCGGATGACTTTGAGCTGCTCTGAGGGCTTCACCATCATCCAGGCGTATTTGCACATGCGCTCTTTATTGCAGTCTTTCTGCCAGTAGATGACGTTCCTGCGGTTCAGGTTGGCGCCCGCGCACGCGTCGTACCACCAGCCACCGCCTGCCACGCCCTGGAACTCCAGCCGGGCGCAGTTCTGGTAGTAGTTGTCGTTATCTCGGTCTCTGGTGGTGAATCGCTGGTTGTCGTGCAGGTAGTTCTCAGTGTCCACCGTAAGTGCGTCCGCCGCGGTGCCCGTGAACAGCCCGAGCCGCAGCCGGTACTGAGCCCGCTCATCCTCCACCAGCACCGGGTCGTACTCGCCGGTTTTGGTCACCGCGTCTCCGTCCACCAGTTTAATGCCGAGTTTGAAGCGCTCAGGGCCGCTGGTGAGCTGGTGCAAGTGCTCGTTGCCCAGCCAGTGGTTCCCGGTGAGCGAGCCGAAGCCGCGTTTATAGTCGTCCCAGGAGCGGTCGAAGTCCACGCTGCTGTTGACCGTGATGTGCTGCACCACCGTCCAACCGCCATCGGTCATGGCGCAGAACACAGCGATACTGGAGCCTCCGGGCCGGATCACATACAGGCCGTCCCGCGCCTCACCGCCCGAGCGGTGCCACAGATCATGACAGTCCCGCGGGATCTCTGATACACACACACACACACACACACACACAGAGACATGTTCACATGCATGCAAATATATTAGCATTCATGAATTATTATCCCTCCAGTTAAATTTTAAGTCTTTTATATTTTTTCCCCAATAGGGTACTATATGCACACAGACTTTTAATTTTCAGTTTGCAGTTACAAAATCACAGCATCTAAGATCTGACATCTTTGAAAAAAACAATGATCTTCACTGCTTGACTGAGATACGGTATAAATTGTGTATCAGACCTGACAAAAAGCACTGCATTAAATTAAATTGTTTCGTGCCATGTCTTTAAAATGTGGATTTTTTTACCTCAGTATTTTCAATACAGAATCAAAGAGTCAACTGCAGAGAATTTCAGCTCTTGCCTGCTGCTCCTGACGGCGCTCCTGTTTCAACTGTCTTTCATCTCGTTTTACTAAATGAATGCTTAAATCTATTTAACTGATTGTATTTTAATTACATTACAACATCAATGCTGTACAAGAAACCTTGTGAAATAGAAAATAGACATTATTAACCTTTCACCGGAAGTTTATTGCTGGCTGAAAAACACAAGGGGCTCTATTTTTACGGTCTAGGCGCAAAGTGTAAAGCTTATGGTGCAAAAGCATTAAGGACGTGTCTGTTTTAAGGACAGAAAAATACGCTCTGCGCCCCGGCGCATGGTCTAACAGGGTTGTGCTTATTCTCTTCATGAGTTCTGGGTGTGTTTTGAGCATAATCTGCATTAAACCAATCAGAGTCTCGTCTCCCATTCCCTTTAAGAGTCAGTTGCGTCGCGCTGTGGTGCATTCGCTATGTACATGGCGACTTTGTAAGTGTAAAAACTGAACACTTCACTAGCGAGAAAACAGATAAACAGAGCATCTGCAGCGCGAGGATAAAGAACCAGCCTCCTCCATTCAGCCTCTTTACTTTCTCTTTACTTTACTTTTACTCTTTACTCCTTTACTTTGGTGGAGTGAGGAAACGGTGGAAACTCACTCCACTGAAGACATCCATTAGTCGACATATTTAATCTCGTTTGTTAAGCGCAGAGATTTGATTCAAAACTATTTCTAAATTCAGTTCTAGTTTCCAGCAAAGGAATAAATGAGCAATAATAATGAAGTGTGCTCAAAACACGGAGTTATATCCAAACACACGTCCTGTTCTTATGCCCCATATGGTGATGCAGACGTCTCCAAAACCCCACAGGTGGACAAATCTACACTTGTTTTTATTAAAACAGATATAAATATGCATATAATAAATAATACTGATAATAATAATAACATTATACAGATGCAGATTGTCATGAATAAGCTGAAAAAGCCCCCCGAGGTGAAGAAGGCATGGAGGCAGTGGGTTTTATATTTATGTAGAAAATAATAATTTTTGTAACCTTTTAATCCTTTAATTGTTTTCATCTGTAAAGATATTTGTGTATTTCTGTACATCCTGTGTGTATTCAGCAATGTGTAAGCGTTTGGACCTGCATAGGTGCATAACTTACGCGCTCTACGCTGGACTTTAGAGCAGCTTTTAGTTGGTCAATGGCGCGGTTTCTCAGAATAGCAACGCGCCAACAATGCTCCTTAACACACCTCCTTTATACACCAGCACATCCATGAGTCTACAAAGTGCCACACATGGATTTGCTATTTAAACAACGTGGCGCAAAACGTGAAAATTAGGGTTGCGCTGGTCTGAAAATAGCAAAACATCACGCCAAACACATCTTGCGCCTTATTGCGCCGGGTGCATTTAGTACATTTCTGTTTAACGGAGAGAAGATTTCTTCAACACATTTCTAATCATAATAGTTTTAATAACTCATTTCTAATAACTGATTTCTTTTGTCTTTGCCATGATGACAGCCCATAATATTAGACTAGATATTCTTCAAGATACTAGTATTCAGCTTAAAGTCACATTTAAAGGGGGCTAATGATATTGACATAAAAGCCTATTCTAGCCGAAGTAAAACAAATAAGACTTTCTCCAGAAGAAAAATATTATAGGAAATACTGTGAAAAATTCCTGAATCTGTTCAACATCATTTGGGAAATATTTGAAACAGAAAAAACAATTCACAGGAGGGTGAATAATTCGGACTTCAACTATATGCAGAGACACATGCATCCATATACTATGAGATGCGTTGTGTAGGATTTAAATCAAACTTTGCTTATCAACACACATAAAAAGTGTGCATATACACCTATACTAAACAAAACAATATATACGAAACTTGTGTATATACATATAAACCCTATCCTTGCATACACACCCACAACAACACATGCACACACATGTGAACTTGTTGCATGCATCAAGTTTATATGTAAATACACAAGTTTCATATATATTGTTTTGAACATCCAATAGTATAGGTGTATATGCGAGTAATTTATAAGCGTATATGCACGTTTTATGTATGTGTTGATAAGCAAAGTTTGATTTAAATCCTACACGGCGCCTCATACTATACACACTCATGCATGCATACACACACTCACACAAACATGCATACACACACAAACACAGAGATATGCACACATACTCCTAATTACATGAATGCACACACACACACACACACACACATACATTTATAAACCTAAAATTAGTATAAAATACTGTGAACTATATATATTTAATTACACACACACACACACACACACACACATGCATATATGTTTGTGTGTGTAATAAAAACTGACTTACTAAAATTAAAACTAAAAAATAAATAAAAGTGAATTTAAATATTAATATCTAATGATATAATACTGAAATGTTATTGCTCTGCAGAAACATGTTTGTCCTAATAATCCCTCATCAGATATTAGGTATAACCTCTAGTGTGTTAACCTGATATAATTAGTCTTTATCAGATCTAGCTCATCAGGTGTTTATGGACACACCCTGAGTCCTTCTGGACCTTTGGCCTCTCGTCTGGTGGGTCAAATGTCAGGATGTTTTAGTAGAGAAAAGCTAAGAGCCAAATTTACTAAAATCACCCAAATTAATTAGTATTCATTAAATATACAGTGAGAAACATGAGATTGATTTACCCGGTATTACCGCTGTTACATTAGCATTACATTTCTGATTTTATTAGCATCCATTACTTACAACTGCAGCATTAAACTACTTCGCATGGTCTGGTTTTGGTCTTTTCTCAAAATTTGCAGCAGTATTTGCTCTAAATCAGGTTATTCTGAGATTTAGAGCAATGAATTCTACTTATACGCATTCTAGTCTCTACTAGTCTTATATACTGTTAATATATTTCATATATTTCACATATTCTGTTGCTTTTGTTCACCAAATTTCTATACAAGTAAAACTGAGCTGCTTTTTATTTTCACTATAAATCAGACGGGTTTAAAGTCTGATGTATCAAGTCTAAAATCATTTTAAATAATAAGCACACTTTTCCTGTCATGTTTAGTCCAGATTCAAATGTCTGAAAGTAAATACTCAGTCATTATTGCTGTCTGATGGCTATTTGAACACATTTTTGTGCTTACCCCATTGGCAGATGCTTGTTTTAATGATAAACTCACTTATTTTTGACTCATTATTTCTGAAAACAAGACAATATTTTTGCTTATCTAGAAATAATATGTAGATATTCATTCATTCATTTCCTTTTCGGCTTAGTCCCTTCATTAATCTGGGGTCGCCACAGTGGAATGAACCGCCAACTTATCCAGCATATGTTTTACACAGCAGATGCCCTTCCAGCTGCAACCCAGTACTGGCATTCACACCCACTCATACACTACGGCCAATTTAGCTTACCCAATTCCCCTATAGCGCATGTGTTTGGACTGTGGGGGAAACCGGAGCACCCGGAGGAAACCCACGCCAACACGGGGAGAACATGCAAACTCCACACAGAAACGCCAACTGACCCAGCCGGGACTCGAACCAGCGACCTTCTTGCTGTGAGGCGATCATGCTACGCACTGTGCCACCATGATGCCCTTTTATTTTTTATTATTTAAATTATTCATTTAATCTATTCAACTTCTGCCTTTTTACCATCGTTTACTGTATTTATTATTATTATTTTATCCTTAATATTATTTATTATTAATACTCTCAATATTCATATTAGTCAGTGTGTTTAGGGTTGGTTGTAAATATAAAGAGCAGTTATAAATATAAAAAATACGTTTTATTGTATAACTCAATCCCTGTATAAACAATGATATTTGTACGTGCCATAAAAGTAATGGAAAGGGGAGAAAAGAAACGATGAAAACAATCGGATTTATCAAACTTTTTTTTTTTCCTCTGAACAAATAACATTGCATAGCATTGTCTTGTCTTACAGAATAAATATTAAGACAATCCTTTATTTCTGTAGAATAACAGATGAATCATTGAGGCATGAGTAAATGCATGAATGAATGAAACAAATCTGACCTTTCTGTCCGAGGTTCAGGATGAGTTTGTGTTCGTCCGGATGGAGCAGATGGAGGTTTTCAACAGGAGACGCTTCAGTCCGAACACACAGAAGCAGAAAAACACCACACCATAACACCAGCATCCTCAGACGGAGAGAGAAACCCATCAGAATGCAGAAATCATGTGTGTGTATGTGTGTGAGCTGTGTCCCAGACTGCACCGGGCCTCTATCAGCTCTGGACTTCAGCCCTTTATCTGGACTCTACTGTACGCCAGGATCCTTCGCTTTATCTGATTCATGACCTGATTACCAGCCGGACCTTGACCTCCCGATCACAGCAATCAGACGTGAGTTTCTGTTTTAAATGTGCAACTGATAGATATAAAGAAAAATAACAAATAAATATAGAGGAATTCGGATGAGGCTAGTTTTACTGGGGGACGCTAGAGAAATAATCCCGTTGTGGGTCTCGTTCACTAATAATTGCATAAGTTTTTGGTATTTACACGCACATTTGTACTTCTCCCAAAAGCTTTCTGTCTAATTCACAACATATGTTATACGTTATTGTCCATTCATTCATTCATTTTTCTTCGGCTTAGTCCCTTTATTCGTCAGGGGTCGCCACAGCGAAATGAACCGCCAACTATTCCAGCATATGTTTTACACAGCGGATGCCCTTCCAGCCGCAACCCAGTACTGGGAAACACCCAAACACACTCATTCTCACACACACTCATACACTACGGCCAATTTAGTTCATCAATTCCCCTATAGCGCATGTGTTTGGACTGTGGGGGAAACCAGAGCACCCAGAGGAAACCCTAGCCAACACGGGGAGAACATGCAAACTCCACACAGAAACGCCAACTGACCCAGCCGGGACTCGAACCAGCGACCTTCTTGCTGTGAGGCCACAGTGCTAACTACTGAGCCACCGCACCGCCCCATTTTAATGTTTAAAAAGTGAATTTGGATTGTTCAAAATTAGCATCTGCGTGCACAAGTCATTTGCATAATACACGCCCACACTAGCTCCATATAAGGGCATTCCGCAAAGCAGCACTTGTCCAGAGAAAATTGATGCCAAGGTCTCCATAATCCTGGACCAGGCCGTATCCTGAGCAGATGTTGTGGCGGTCATGGAGGAGTGGAGAGCATGAGACTGAAAGACCCCAGTGACAGACGAGTCTCCGCATTAATCCCGTGGGCCAGCCTGAACACCTGCTGGTGACCTCTCACACCTGCAGCTTCTCCACGATGGACGTCCAGCGTTCTTCAGCCTCCAGCTCCTTAGACTGCAGCTCTGCAACGGAAGTTTGGCCAGAGGAGAAATGGTCGTGACCAACTGTGTCATGGGTCAGGTTTGATCTGGGCTGCTCTGTCATAATCTGTTGTGTGTTTCAGCTGTTGCCTCTTACAATCAGCACTGGCGCGCACGCATTACTCACCTGTTGCTCTTTTGATCTGATTCTCTCCTCTACATATACTTGCCCTTTCTTGAAGCTCATTGCCAGATTATTGTGTGTATTAAAGCCTACGCACACTATGCTCTTCATTACTATCTCTGAGTTTATTAGTCTTTGTCTTGTCCTGCATTATTATTTTGTGCATAACTCCATTACTTACCTGTGATCTGCGCAGCCACCCCGCTGTTGAAATCCTGCCTCTACCTCCGCGCTCGCTAGCTCCAGCATTCGCTCCGCAGCAGGGGTTCTCTCCTCGCCCTGCTCCTTCTACCCCTCTCCTCACCAAGGGACCTGAGGGTGAAGTTTCCGTTGCCTTATATCCAGTCTGCGTTCCCCCACGGACGGCCAGCGAATGGCAGCTGCTTTTGTTCTCCTTGAACTTAATAAAGACTTTCTGTTTGAACACTATTTACCATGTTTTCTGTCCAGCCTTGACAGAATAATCTGGCCAAACCTCTTGTATGAAACTGACAGAGGAATCTCCCATACGCTTAGCTGTGAAGCTACATGGCATTATGCTGGGTCGACATGAGGTGGAGCTGGCAGCTGCGAGGCACGCCATTGAAAGCTTATCTGTTCAGGTCACCGAGCTCACCGCCAAGCTGCGGGGCCTGCGTTGTGAGTCCACCCCGGCACCTGACTCCCATCACCCCTCGGAACCCAGGATCAACAATCCCCCACACTACTCAGGTCAGTCTACTGAGTGCCGTGCCTTCCTCACACAGTGCGAGGTGGGGTTTTTTCTCCAACCTACCACCTATGCCAATGCTCGCTTCAGGGTGGCGTTTGTGATTTCTCTCCTAACCGGGCGACCAAGAGACTGGGGAACAGCTGTGTGGGAATCTAATTCTGAGTGTTGTTTCTACTTTCCTGCTTTCAAGCAGGAGATGATCAAGGTCTTTGATCGCTTCGTCCATGGGCGCGAGGCGTCACGTCTTCTCGCCACTCTACGCCAGGGAAGAAGATCTGCGGCGGATTATGCGATTGAGTTCCGCACTCTGGCATCCACATGTGACTGGAACGAGCCGGCACTCACAGCACGTTTTCTGGAAGGTCTCAACGCCAAGGTAAAGGACGAGCTCCTGGCCCAGGACCTCCCTACCCAATTTGATCCACTGGTGGAGCTGGCTAATCGAGTGGATAGATGTCTCGACCGCCGTCACCGCTTCCACGGCTCCGCTCCTG
Source organism: Danio jaintianensis (assembly GCA_903798115.1). NCBI lineage: Eukaryota > Metazoa > Chordata > Actinopteri > Cypriniformes > Danionidae > Danio > Danio jaintianensis. The sequence continues at coordinate 32,976,400 of CAIGQV010017386.1, forward strand.
TGTTTACTGCTTCTTGTCCTGGTCCATCCTCACTGACACCATTATCTGACGTGGAGCTTATGCAACTAGGTTCCATGCGCCTTTCCGAAACGGAGCGACAGCACCGGCTGGCGGCAAGATTATGCATGTACTGTGGGGGCGCCGGACACATCGCCCTGAGATGTCCAGTAAAAGATCTAGCTCGCCAGTAGACAGGGGAGTACTGGCGAGCGCGACCACCTTTTCCCCATCACTCAAGTCCTGCTCTTCACTGGCTGCCACTCTGCACTTCAGAGATTCGTCCATCTTTTGTTCAGTTTTTATTGACTCTGGTGCAGATGGTAATTTTTTGGATGAGACTTGGGCATTAGACCATAAGATACCGTTTTGAACCCTCGACCATCCTCCCACCGTTTTTGCTCTCGATGGACGACCTCTCACTAGGATCGACCGTATCATGCTCCCTGTTAGTCTCACCGTCTCTGGCAATCACAAAGAGACAATTTCTTTTTATTTGTTTCGTTCTCCCTTTTCCCCTATAGTGCTGGGCCATCCGTGGCTCATCCAGCATAACCCCCACATAGACTGGTCAAAAGGGACAATACAATCTTGGAGTTTACCTTGTCATGTTAAATGCCTTGTATCTGCCGTACCTGCTTTGTCTTCTGTTTCTGTGTTTCAGAAGTAGCCCGGAGATTTATCTGGTGTTCCTGAGGAGTACCACGATCTGCGACCGGTTTTTAGTCGTTCCCGGGCCGCTTCTCTCCCTCCTCACCGCCCATATGATTGGTTAGAGGGATCTACCATCCCATTTGTGGTTTGGACCGACCACCGTAACTTAACCTATATCCGTTTTGCCAAGCGACTCAACGCCAGAAAAGAGCGAGGGACGCTCTTCTTATTTCTCTATTTCATATCGACCCGGTAGCAAGAATGTTAAACCGGACGCTCTATCCCGGCAGTTTATTTCCACCAAAGACGAGCCATCTACCGAGACTATTCTTCCCGAAGGGCGAGTAATAGGAGCCATCATCTGGGGCATTGAACGCCAAGTCAAGAAGGCTTTAACTCGTGCGATTGTACCCCGCGGCTGTCCCGTAGGTAAACTGTTCGTTCCCAGATCTGTATGCCCAGCAGTCTTACGCTGGACTCACTCGTCCAAACTCGTCGCACACCCCGGTGTGTTAAGGGCACTCTCGCTGCCGCTTCCCAACGTTTCTAGTGGCCTGCTATGGCTCAAGACATCCGTCGGTATGTCTTGTCCTGCCCTGTTTGTGCTCAATCTAAACCTAATAATTCTCCTCCGGCGGGTCTCCGGTGACCTCTTCCCGTTCCCTCGCGTCCTTGGTCCCACATTGCCTTAGACTTTGTCACGGGGTTGCCTCCGTCGGCAGGTAATAGTTCAGCAGTGAAAATTAAACCACACTGAACTAAACTGAACTTCAACTCTGAAAACTGGACTGACAGTTTCAATTTACTAGAACTTCTGTGTTCAGCTGCTGTGACACAATCTACAGTGTAAAAGCGCTAGAGAAAAAAAGAGGAAATGAATTGAGAATAATAAGTGAAATTATGACTTAAGAAGAAACAATTATGACACAAAAGAAAAAGATCTTTAACGGTTATGAATGTTTTGATGTTGGAGGTGGAACAGGCTTTCTGTTCTGAAAACCCACTGCATTTAGAAAACACTCATATATATAAACCTACCCTAATATACATTTTTATTGTCTAGTTACTTTTCATTCATCCTGTAATTAACATATTTAATTATATGTAAGGTTTTTTACACGTTTATAAGCCCCGGGTGTACATGACTGTTGTGTTTGTGAATATTTTCATACATTTAGAGTACATTTTAGTACGAAAGTATTAATTGATCATGATTTATTCATGAAAACGTCCATTTCATGCATATATTTGTGGTTAGTGAAGGAGATCCAGTGTTTTGATGAACTTTGTCTTTAGTTTAATGTGACACATATTACGTCAGACCTGTGTGTGTGTGTGTGCGTGCGTGCGTGTGTGTGTGTGTGTGTCACTTCTAGGAGAAACACACACTCACAGTTATATTTAGATCAAGTCTCTGTCCATAAATGTCACACTGGGCTCATCTGACACACACACACACACACACGGCAGGGACCGTCGTAAAACGACACAATCTGTGAACCAAGAAAACAAGACAGTTTATGATAATTTATTATGAATGCATAACTCCTTTAATAAATAATAGATTATTCAGTACCTCCTGACGGATGACTTGACAGCCAGTAATAATGTATTCTGGTTTACTGAACTCGTTCTCTTTATCAAACACAGCAGATGAACCTGTAGAGTTTCTTTATAATGAATAATAAAAGCATCTGTCATCATCTCCGCCTCGGAACTCCGCCCCTCGGACCATGAGCTCCGCCTCTCTGGTCATCAGCTCCACCCCTCTGGCCCTGAGCTCTGCCCCTAGGGCCACTGGCTCCACCCACTGCCCTCCCTTGACCTTTGGCCGGTGTAAAGATCCTGGTCATAATCTCAGAGACGTCTGGAAGCTCCTGGTTGGAGTTCAGCATGTTCATGGACTGCTCCATCTCCTGTCAACCAATCAGGTGGTCAGTATTTATGTTTATATACACCTATTTTATGCACATTTTGGAATATCTTAATGGTAAAAATGCTTAATGGTAACCCCTAAGTTTGGAAAATGTACATAAAATAACGTATGCGCATAACTAAGTAGGATAAACTTTTAATCTGATAATAATAAATGCTCCTAAACAGTGCTGTAATCAGCTGACGTGAGTAAAGTGTGTGTCTGCGCTTCATCAGTATCTGCGCTTCAGTGCTGTAGTTTCTGCTGATCAGATGATTTGACAGATATAAATGTGTGTGTGTGAGGGTCTTTGCGTCATTAATGTTGGTTTGCAGCTCTCCATTGTTGCAGATGTGAAATGTTGTTCTGCTGATTGTTGCAGGCCTCAGCCGTTCGTCAGTCCGTCATCACAGTGCTTCAGTATTCTTCTTCTTCTTTTATTATTCCCTCCAGAACTGTCTTGAGCATCTGTCTGCGCTCCCGTCTCACGCCTCCAAAAGTTTGGTCTTCATCTTCTGAGGCGCAGCTCATTTATTAGAGGAGAACAAACACCACAGTGGAGAATCCCAACAGTGCAGCACACTACACTCCTCTCAGTGATATTACTGACCATGCAGCAGGAGCTGAGGAGTTTATGCTCTTCTGTTTCTCATTGATAGAAACGCTGCTGTATTCACTGATGATTTAGACCATATTCCGGTTTTGCACATAAATTTTATTAGCATCTTTGGATTTGAATAACAGCTAGTCAGAGTGATGTGTTCATGTGGAGTGGATGAACAGATACTGAATGAACAGATATTAAATGAACAGATATTGATTAACAGATAATAAATGAACAGATACCCGTCTCATCTCTGGATCGCTGGGGTTGAAGACTCTCGGGAGGAGGAGGATAACGAGGAGAGGAAGAACCATCATGAGCACCTACCAGAACATGACAAAAGTCTTGGGTAAGTCACTACAAAAGATCATTTATTACAAATGTGACTTTAAGCTGAATACTAGTGTCTTGAAGAATATCTAGTCAAATATTATGTGCTGTCATCATGGCAAAGAGAAAAGAATCAGTGATTAGAAAATAGTTATTAAAACTATTATGTGCAGAAATGTGTTGAAGAAATCTTCTCTCCGTTATATATAAAAAAATATATATATATACAGGAGGGCGAATAATTGAGGAGGGCTGATAATTCTGACTTCAACTGTATGTAATGAATTGAAGTGGCGCACCATGGGGTTGAGGATGAAGTCTGTCCAGCCCCAGCTCTCGCGCTCCATGAAGAATCGGTGCAGACCGACGCTCCGCATCTGCAGCGGGTATGGCAGCAGGATCACCTCTGACGTCTGGATGTAGTTCACCACACGAGCCCTGCACACACACACACACACACACACACACACACACACACACACACACACACACACACACACACACACACACGTCCCATGTCCACAGGTTTTTTGATAAACTGAGTTTTTTTAAACCGACCAGGATTTTCAGAAACATTAGTGCACGCACTTCTCTCCTTTCTGATTGGCCAACACGGCTCTATTCTGATGCTGGGCTCACAAAACAAAATGCAGATCACTAGATGTAGTTTACTCGGGGGATGTTTTTCACCTTATGCAAATTTTTTGATTGAATTAATGAATTTGCATAGTATATTTGCGTAGTATGGCGTTGCACATTCCGCATCATTTGCGCCACATGATATAATTCGCCTCTGTTTGTGCGTTTGCATTGGCTTCGTATGTAACTTTCTCGTGTGAATACTTAATTCTGCATTTGGTGTGAACCCATCATAAAGACCCGTTCACACCAAGCATGATAAGGCAAAAATATCTATTATTTTCTGCTGCTCCCGCCCACAAGTAAGCATAAAGGACTACTTCATAAGTAAACAAGTAGTTTTAGTTCACTGCTTTTCCCCGCTACTCTGTTATTTGTTTCACTTGCTTCCCTTTTAAATATAACTAATAGAGAAACGGAAAATAAAGAAACATGTTTCGTTTTTTTAAATGGAAGTTTTAGTTTAATTAAATGTAATGATGGACATGGACACGAACGAGGAGCTTTTCAGAACATGGAAATACAGTCAGAACAGTCAGAGAATTTTGCAATGAAACTAAATAATACGAAAGATTGATTTCTCAAGTGGTCAAACAGAAAAGCGTTTGTCCTAATCCTGCTTCAGATCGTCCGTTAGCCTTTATTGCCTTCAGCAATGTCCAAACATTGACCAGAAGTCATCCTTATTTCTCAATAAATGATCATTTTCAATATTTAGCTAAATACATCAAATAAACTGAATTAACTGAAACAAATGAAGGCCTAAAAATCGTCTGTAAACTGTTTTTATTTTATTTTAGTCATTCTTGTTGCTTTTTTGCAGTAGATAAATAACAGAGTATTTATTTTTAGTATATTAATTGTATTCTCCTGCAATCCCAAACACACTGTAAAAACTGCAGGGTCCCACACAATACCTTCATGTTGTCCTGACACAAATCCATTAAGTTAACTTTAATCATTTTTACAAATTTAAGTGGATTGAACATGAAACAATTAAGTTGACCCCCCAAAGAATGAAGAATTGTGTTAATTCTAAGTAATAAGTCATTTAAACAAGCAGCAAAAGTCATATTTTGAGTGCATACACGAGGACCTCACCGCCCGCACCCGCATTCATCCATCAGAGCTGGTCCCGCAGGACTGCAGTCTCTGCCTCACACACAGACACACCTCATCTTCCCCGTGGAGGTGATGTCCACTCGCACCGGCAGGAATCTGTAGGTCGGAGAGGAGATTTCCAGAACATATGATCCAGACGGGACATCGCTGACTGTGAAAGATCCGTCATCCCTGCAGAACCGGCTGATTATTATACAGAATAATGATGCTGTCAGATCAAACACACAACGCTTCCAGTAGGACTGCACAATGTAGTATGCATGTTATTATCGCAACGGTTTCAATAATGAAGGATTTTAGTGTGGTGGATAAAATATCTTACAATAAAACAGCAAGTTACCGTATCCGAGTTAGTCAACAAGGGAAGGGAAGTTTGTGAGTGTGTGTCTAAAAGTGGACTAGAACCAGCCCCAGAATGTCTCTGCTGGATTTCCAGGAACGTTCCCTCACTGTTAGGAGAATGTTCCTGGAAAACCTTTCTTTTTCTCTCTAAAATACCTCAGTGCAAAGTTCTGGAAAGGTTAGTTTGTGGTAAACAATGAACATTCCTAAAATGTTCTTAAAAAATAACGAAATGGGAGTAACGTTCTGTGTTTGCTGTGTTGAACTTTAGGACGTTCTGTGAATCAGACATGTACATCTGAGAAGTGTCTGAGAATCATTACCATAGGTTATTGATATTGGTGTGCATCTTTATGTGCATTTTGGAAAGTTGTTTTAAAAACACTTAATAGAAACCAATGCATTTTGAAAATGTGCATACAAGAACGTACCCAGCAGACACACAACGTCATAAGACATTAATATTAGGTTAGATTTAGGTTGTGATGTCGGGTGACCAAAATTCAATGTACTTTATTTTAGGACGTCCAATAACCATGTATAATGACGTTGATATTTGGTTGTTTTTAGGTTGCATTGGCAAGTGACCACAATCCAACGTCGAGTCAACGTCTTAAATACTGACGTCAGATACTGACATTTATTCGTCAGGTGTGGCAACCAAAATCCAACATCTGATAGACGTCATAGTGGTAACGTCCACACAACGTCAAGCTGTAACATCATTAGACGTTGATATTTGGTTGTTTTTAGGTTGCGTTGGAAAGTGACCAAAATTCAACGTCTGTCCGACATTGGACACTGACATCAGTCTGACATTAGGTTCTGACATCAACCCGATTTTCATTTCCACCCAAAATGCAACGACCCCATGACGTTGGGGTACAACATCAATCTGACATCATGTTGACGTCCTGTGCCTGCTGAGTATGCACACAACTGAGTAGGATAAACTTTAGTGAGTATGCGTGTGCGCCTGCGCTTGATCAGACTGCTTGATGTGATTTCGTTTGTGCTGATCAGATGATTTGACAGATATAAATGTGTGTGTGTGAGGGTCTTTGCGTCATTAATGTTGGTCTCCAGCTCTCCATTGTTGCAGATGTGAAATGTTGTTGTGCTGATTGTTGCAGACCTCAGCCGTCCGTCAGTCCGTCATCACAGTGCTTCAGTGTTATTCTTCTTCTATTATTATTATTACCCCCAGACTGAATCATTACCATATTGATATTGGTTGCCATTTGCATGCACGCGCTTCATGTACTGTATCTCTTGTTATCCCCGCTCGCTCTCGTCTGCATGCGCGCACCTGAGGAACCCCACATGCTTCTCTCCATCCAGCAGAACTCGGGCAGAGGAGATCCAGTCCTGTGCTCGCACACCCGGGACCAGCGCGCGACCAGACACATGCACCCGCATCTCCTCATGAACGAGCATCTCCCCCTCCTCCTCCTCGAGGGAGAAACACGCGCGCAGCCCGAACAGCAGCAGAAGCGCGGGCACGCAGGCGCGCACATAGAAGGGCACGTGCATCGCCAGTCGGTCAATAATAAATAGTAAATAATACAGATGTTCTCACTTTCAGATATAAATGAAGAGTAATAAACGAAAACGCGTGACTTTAGACTGCTGCCTGCTGCCAGAGTCAAACCTGCGCTGCGTGATGACGTCACGCGCAACAGCCGCTCACTGCAGGGGATCGTAAATATAGTTCAATATTTCAATGAACATTTCAGTGAACATTTCCTGCTTGTTATTAAACTGTTTCATAACTGTAACAAGAGGCAATTCAATCATAACTTAATGTTAAAACAGCTGTCATAACATTCTTTATCAATATGTGGCTCATTTTGGATTCTCGGAAGCTGTGGAAATGAAACATTGGGACCATTGTTTTTGTTTACATCCCTCAAGATGGTCTATAAGAGAATAAAAATTACTTCTCTAAGATTCCAGATTCACTTAAGCACTCTAAACGTACACAATTTGCACGAGCTTTAATTTGTTTAGTCTATTGTTTCTCTGTACTGTTGTTACTGCCATCTCCACTCTCTGTATCTTCATTATCTGTTGTGTTTACCTCTAGATCTATAGTAAAATATTGAGATTTCTTCGTTTTGATTTCTGCTTTTGGGTCTTGTACTTTATTTATACCATTGTAAGTACTCTAACTTATTAATATATTTATTATGTATTATTATTCTTTATCTTTTCTACTGTAAATGTTCAAATAAAGCATTGAAATAAATCAGATTTGGATAAAACATGTTCGGTTTAATTTTGCAAATTATAAAGCATTAAAATTAGCATGTAATTTACACTTTTAACTGCGTTTAGAGATGGCCAGTGTAAAATTTATATTTTACTTTTCATTTTGGACCAAACATATTTGAAGATGCAAATAATTTTTCATTTCAAAATTAACTTCGCATCATATATGCATCCATATCAGAGCAGTTCAGAAGCTTCTTCATTATCATCAGTATGTTATCATTATTTTAATATGTTTTATTAAATCTATATCGCCCTTGCCAGGAAATATCCATAAATTGCTGATGTGTCAATAAACCATAGAGTGTAAATAAAATAAAGACTGTAAATAAAATGAAAATAAATGCAATAAAAAAGCATCACATTACATACATGAATAGTCTAATAGTCTGCATCACTAATCAAATTATATATAACATTTTTGTTAAACATAAATCTGAGTTTTGGCCCATTTTATGTGTGAAAATAAACTTTAATAAAGATGCACATCAGAATATAAGGTGCTTTTCACTTCAATTGCTTGTTAAAACACATCATGCATCAATAATTATTATTGGTAATATGTATAATATATAATATTATTAATATGTAAAATTATTAATGGTAAAAAAAATGCACTTACATAATAATGATGCACAAACTGCACTTACTTTTTCCAAAGACATTAATGACAATGACAAGTTTTAATTATTATTATTTTTTTTATTGTTCTTTTTTTTTACATATTTATTATTCAATCAGGGCATCACGGTGGTGCAGTGGGTAGCACTGTCACCTCACAGCTAGAAGATCGCTGGTTCGAGTCCCGGCTGGGTCAGTTGGTGTTTCTGTGTGGAGTTTGCATGTTCTCCCCGTGTTGGTGTGGGTTTCCTCCGGGTGCTCCGGTTTCCCCCACAGTCCAAACACATGCGCTATAGGGGAATTGGGTAAGCTAAATTGGCCGTAGTGTATGAGTGTGTGTGTGAATGAGTGTGTATGGGTGTTTCCCAGTGATGGGTTGCAGCTGGAAGGGCATCCGCTGTGTAAAACAAATGCTGGATAAGTTGGCGGTTCATTCCGCTGTGGCGACCCCTGATTAATAAAGGGACTAAGCCGATAAAAAAAGAATTATTCAATCATTTTATTTAACAGTAAAACATTTAATTATTATTACTGATAGGGAAGGGGCTTAAATAGCACATCTAATAACATTCTGTAGCATTAACATGTATTATTTTTATGGCAATCTGAACAGAAACACACTCTATTTAACACAATACGACACACATATTCCAGTACATGATTTAATAACACACACACACAGATGTTTTACTGGTAATGATGCTCCTCAGAACTGGATTAAATGACACTCGATGCCCTGAGAAACAAACAGAGTTCACATTAATTAAACTTGTGACATCAGGATTTCCTTCATTATTGTTTTATTGTGTTGTCAGAAGTGTGTGTGCGCCACGCGGGCGTGTGTGTGCGTGTGTGTGTTTCACCTTCCAGATGTGTGCTGCTGTTTCTGATGCAGATGTGAAGTGTGTTTGCAGAGTGCAGAGATCCTGCAGCCGCTGCTTCAGTGCATCAGTGTTCCTGCAGGTCAAAGCAGCGTCAGTGTGTGTATGTGTCTGTGTGTGTGAGTGTCTGTTTGTGTCTGAGAGTGTGTGTGTAAGTTTGTATCAGTAAGTGTGTACTTGTGTGGTTGAGTGTGTGCGTGTGTCTGTGTGTGTGAGTGACAGTGTGTGAGTTTGTGAGTAAGTGTGTGTGTGTGTGTGTGTGTGTGTGTGTGTGTGTGTGTGTGTGTGTGTGTGTGTGTGTGTGTGTGTGTGTGTGTGTGTGTGTGTGTGTGTGTGTGTGTGTGCGTGTGTGTGTGTGTGTTCACCTGTGGTCTGAGGACTGTGTGCCTGTGATCAGCACAGATCTCCAGCGCTCCAGAACTGTCTGAATCCAGACTAAAGCCATGACCAGAAAACTGACGAGAGAAATCATCATTACACACACACACACACACACGCACGCGCACACACACACACACACACACACACACTTACTCTTCAAAAGGACTCTGGAGAATATTCCAGACCAGAGGAAAGAGATCCACACAGAAGCCCAGAGTGAGCTGAGCGGAGCCCTGCTGCAGACTGAAGGACCGAGCAGATATTACACAACACACACACTCCAGTAAACACACTCCAGCA
>CAIGQV010017386.1:33044758-33057425 GCA_903798115.1 Danio jaintianensis
TGTCAATGGCATGAACTGCAGATGCACTGATTGGTACAAAACTTTCGTCTGGTACCGATATTAGTCAATTGCATAAATTACTGCATATTATTGCCGATAGATTTGATTTTAATCCAATATCGGCTGATAAATATTGTGGCTGATATATTGTTGCATCTCTACTAAAAGCCTGAAATAACGCAGTATTCCTCCTGGTGTGTCAGTGAACGGCGGCTGGGGTCCGTGGTCTCTGTGGGACAGTTGTTCGGTCAGCTGTGGTGGAGGATTACAGCGCAGACACCGTCTCTGTAACAGCCCCGCTCCCAAATATGGAGGAAAAGACTGTCTGGGCGACTCCAAATCTGCCCGAATGTGCAACGCTCAGTCCTGTCCTGTAGACGGCTGTCTCTCGAACCCGTGCTTCAGTGGAGCCAAATGCAGCAGCTTTCCCGATGGCTCCTGGAGCTGTGGAGAGTGTCCGGCTGGGTACACTGGAGACGGGACACACTGTGAGGATATCGATGAGGTGAGAACTTTACCTTCAGTCATTTAGCACACACTCGCTTTTATCCAAACACTGCAAAAATGCTTATGCGTAACACGCAAACATAAACAGCCATAAAGGAGGTTGGTGTGGTGATCTCGTTTCCTTCGTGTGTGCACGTGCTTTAGCTCGGGCAACCTGAAAAAATGCTGATTTTGTTTACTGGAACATTTAGAAATGATACTTAAGAGACAGTTGTTGTTTAATTTTATTGGTGAGTCCACATATGACATTTAATCATGATCTTGGCAGATTTGGAGAATTTAAATGTTTTCCCATTCAAACAGAATGCCTGACCATGCACTGGAAAAAAATGCATCTTGTTTCTAGTCAGAATACCTAACAATTCTTAAATCAAGAAGCATTTTCTAGACAAGAATAAAATATTGTCTTGATAAAACATTAGGAAGAGATCTAGCGATTCATCCTAGAGACATAACTTACATGAAGTGCTACTAATACAACGCTTCTTCTTAGCTTTGTTAGACAAATATAAGCTAGAGTAGGTGTGGATTAAGAAAAGTGTTTTTTCTTTTGAATGTTGCTGATTCAGCAGTGTGTATGGGATTGAGAAGATCGTTCCACCAGTGAGGAACTGCAAAAGAAAAGGTTCTGGAAAGTGGTCTAGAGGGGATGCAGATTTGTGGAGAAAAGAGGAAGTAAGAGGGTGTGGAGCCTGTGGCCGTTCTGCGTTTTAAATTTAATGCGAGCATCCACCAGTAGCTATACTAATGAGATCCACATATTTAAATGCAGATTTTAGAATGTTGTATAAAAAATGCTTAATGAAAACCAAGATGTGCATAAATTTTAAGTAGGATAAATGTTTTATCTGATGTGAAATAATGCACATAAACTCAGCTGTAAACAGCTGTAGTGAGTAAAGTGTGCGCCTGCGCTTCATCAGTATCTGCGCTTCAGTGCTGTAGTTTCTGCTGATCAGATGATTTGACAGATATAAATGTGTGTGTTTGAGGGTCTTTGCGTCATTAATGTTGGTTTGCAGCTCTCCATGTTTCCAGCTTTCCATTGTTGCAGATGTGAAATGTTGTTCTGCTGATTGTTGCAGGCCTCAGCCGTCCGTCAGTCCGTCATTACAGTGCTTCAGTATTCTTCTTCTTCTATTATTATTCCCTCTTGAGCATCTGTCTGCGCTCCCGTCTCACGCCTCCAGAAGACACCGCATTCACTGCGTTCATTGCGTTTGGTCTTGGTCTTCTGAGGCGCAGCTCATTTATTAGAGGAGAACAAACACCACAGTGGAGAATCCCAACAGTGCAGCACACTACACTCCTCTCAGTGATATCTGTGCAGGAGCAGCAGGAGCTGAGGAGTTTATGCTCTTCTGTCTCTCACTGATATAAAACGCAGCTTTATTCACTAATTCTTTGTGCCATATTCCAGTTCTGCGAATAAGTTTGGATGGAAAACATAGCTACTGCTTTTTCTAAATAGTATATAATCTGTATCTGCAGTGCAAAGAAGTTCCAGATGCCTGTTTTGTGCTGAATGGAGTCCATCAGTGTGAGAACACAGAACCAGGCTACAACTGTCTGCCATGCCCACCGCGATACTCCGGACAGCAGCCGTACGGCAGAGGCACAGAACAGGCCATTGCTAACAAACAGGTTTGAGCAGTACCTAACAATACCAGTGATAAGATAGACTCGTTTTTTCTCCTTTTCGAAATACTAATTTAACCCCTTACCTGTCAGCCTAACATTTTGAACATGGACGTAAAAAATAATGTCTGTTCAACAATCTTCAATGCTTTGGTGCACAGATTTAAGCTTGGTCTCATTTTAAAGTAGACACTTGTCAGGTTGCAGCTTAAAATAAAACAAAAGTTGTGCCTTTAAGTTTATGAAAATAAAACAATAAATCTGTATTATATTATATTATATTATATAAATTATGTATTTTAATAAAATATGTTTTGTCCTAAAATTGACAGAAAATCAAAGCTACATATATGTACACATTATAAGCCAAATTTAAAGTTGATATCTCCAAAAATTAGCTTTCAACAGGATTTCGTTTGGCTGCAGTATCAGACATGACCACCAGGTGACCTTCAGTTTCCATTGGTGACCATATAAGGGCATTCCCTATTTCAGTGTATGTTTTGAGGATTATAAACCATATTTGTTCATACCTTTGACAATATTTGTTAAAAAGGTATTAACCTTTAAAGGAGTATTGGCAGGTTGCTAGTATTTGATTTGAATTTACACTCTAAAAACCTTTTAACAATTTTACATATGGATTGCTGTAGCAAAGTAATGCTTTACGACTCTGATGACTATCCTTGTGGCAAGTTAATAAATAAATGTTGCTCATTAATATCTATATGGACATTTTAAGCTTTCAAATTAGATAGATAGATAGATAGATAGACAGACAGACAGACAGACAGACAGACAGACAGACAGACAGACAGACAGATAGATAGATAGATAGATAGATAGATAGATAGATAGATAGATAGATAGTTTGTCATGATTGCTTTATGTTTATACACCAATATTATGGTCTAAAACACCAATCTTGGTCCTGGAGGGCCGGTGTCCCTACAGGCTTTAGCTCCAACCTGCCTCAACACACCTGCCTGGATGTTTCAAGTATACCTAGTAAGACCTTGATTAGCTTGTTCAGGTGTGTTTGATTAGGGTTGGAGCTAAAATCTGCAGGAAACCGGACCTCCAGGAACAAGTTTGGTGACCCCTGCTCTAAAATGTAAGTACAAATGGTCAATAAATGGGACAATAAATGAGTTAATCTATATGTATTCAGAAGTATTAGACCTTTCCAATGACATACAGTCTGTGATGATTAGATTAGGATTTAATTGCTATATATTGAAGTAAACTGTTAATGGTAAAGGGGTTAAATCAAATTGCTTTCTGGCAGGTTTGCACACCAAGAAACCCATGTGCTGACGACAGCCATGACTGCAATAAAAACGCCAACTGCATCTACCTGGGCATCTTCTCAGACATCATGTTCCGCTGCGAATGTAAACCTGGATATGCTGGGAACGGACACATCTGTGGGGAGGATCCGGATCTGGACGGCTGGCCTAACACAGACCTACACTGTGTGGAAAACGCCACTTACCACTGCAAGAAGGTACGCTTTACTGCAATAAATCAGTGTTTGTTTAACTTTTAGGACGTAACTGTAGTATGCTAATTGGGATGCACTAATACTATTTTCGAATACTGTTTAGCACAGATAGTGTGTGATTTGTGACACAGCATGTGAAATTCTTCAAAACAATGAAAACACGTCCTCTTTCAGGATAACTGCCCTGACCTTCCCAACTCTGGACAAGAAGACTACGACAAAGACGGCATTGGAGACGCTTGTGACCATGATGATGACAATGATGGGATCCCTGATGACGGGGTGAGTCTCAAAAACACATTCCTCTTCACAAAGAGCATTTACAGTAGTATTGCTACTGCACTGCAAAATAATGCCTTTCTTCCTTAGAGGTTCTGTCTAGTCCAAATAACTAAAAACTCTTAAATCAAGAAGCATTTTGTAGACGAGTAAACAATATAGTCATGTTTTCAGAAATAATGAGTCAAAATGAAGTGAGTTTTTCATTAAATCAAGCAGAATAATCTGACAATGGGGTGAGGGAAATAATGTTGTTTTGGCTTTGACAGAAGACTATTTGTATGGAGCCAGATCACTCTCAAAAATAATACACCTGCAAAATTAAATTCATACATGCACAATTTATGAATTGCGTTTTGAAGTTACGAATTGGATTTTTTGCGTTTATTAATTGCATTTTGCATTTATGAATTGGATTAGTGTATTTGTAAGTTGCGTTTTGAATTGACGAATTAGATTTGTGTATTTTTGAATTGCGTTTTGAATCTCAAAAAATAGATTTGTGCGATTATGAGTTCCGTTTTCAGTTTATGAATTGGATTTTTGCGTTTATGATTTGTGTTTTGAATTTACGGATTGGATTTATGCGTTTATGGTTTGTGTAATTTGCAGTGCATGTACTATGAATTTTATTTTGTAAGTGTATACTTTTTGAGACTGATCTAGCTCCATATTTTTCTTCCCCCATTGTCAGATTATTCTGCTTGTTTTAAGGATAAACTTACTTCATTTTGACTCATTATTTCTCAAATCAACACCATATTTTTTGTTTCTCTAGAAAATGCTTCTTGATTTAAGAGTTTTTAGATGTCTAGACTAGAAACAAGACAAAAACTCTGAGTAGAAAAGCATTTATCCAGTGTGACTAGAAAAGAAAGAAGGGACAGACATTGCCAGTAGTGAATAAATAAAAGCTTTCCAGCTTCCAGTCCAGCCGTTCTGGATGTCTTGCTTTAACATCCATAAATCAACTCGTACACTGGGAAAAAATCTGCCTGGGCAAACAAACCTGCATTCCAGCACAGCTGAGTCCCAAACCATCATGGCATACTGCTGCACACATCCACTTTATTTACTGCTTTGCTATGATGTGATGGAGAATTTTATATGTTTCAGTCAGTGAGCTAACTAGAGGACATCTCCAGATGTTTCTCTCCATCTTTCTGCTTTCAGAAGTGGATTGTGTATCTACACTGCAAAAATGCTTTTCTTATTGAGAGTTTTTGTCTTGTTTCTAGTCCAAATATCTGAAAACTCTTAAATCAAGAAGCATTTTTTAGACAAGCAAACAGTATAGTCTTGTTTTCAGATATAATCAGTGAGTTTTTTGTTAAAACAAGCTAAATATTCTGCTAATTGCGCAAGTTAATATTGTTTTCGCTTTGAAATTAAGATTATTTTGCTTGTTTTCAGGAAAAACTCACTACATTTTGACTCATTATTAAGACAATATTGTTTGTTTCTCTAGAAAATGCTTCTTGATTTAAGAATTTTTTGATAGTTGGACTAGAAACAGGACAGAAATATTGTGCAGTGCATTACCTCTAATATTTAATATACGTTGAATATATCAGCATCTGTTTTTGACTCAGAAAGCTGTCTAGATTTCATATGGACAAAACTATGATTCTTTTTTATGATGCTTTTTATTGGATATGTGTTGTCATTTTAGCTTTGTGATGGTTTTGTGAGTATGTCTTTGAGAAGCAAAAACTCCAGAAAGCCAGATTAAAGCGCATTGTTAAGTTGTCCTTTTTCGATTGTATAGATTTTATTTTGTGTTCAGTGTATGATGTGCAATATGGAATCAGTTTTATTGATGGACTGCAGAATTTCCTGTCTGTAAAACTAATCTACCTCTTGGGTATTAAAGGGATAGTTCACCCAAAAATAAAAATGTACTCACTATTTACTGTCCCTCAAGTGGTTATAAACCTCTATGAGATTCTTTCTTCTGTTGAACACAAATTAAGATATTTTGAAGAATGCTGAACACTGGTAGCCATTGACTTTCATAGTAGGAAAGACAAGTCAGTGGTCAGTGGTTACAGGTTTCTAACATTCTTCAAAATATCTTCTTTAGTGTTCAAAAGAAGAAAAAAAAGATGATAAAATTTTAATTTTGAGGTGAACTGTTCCTTTAATAA
Organism: Danio jaintianensis; assembly: GCA_903798115.1. Lineage (NCBI taxonomy): Eukaryota > Metazoa > Chordata > Actinopteri > Cypriniformes > Danionidae > Danio > Danio jaintianensis. Next base: position 33,050,834 of record CAIGQV010017386.1, read on the forward strand.
AGACACCTTGACCTCATCACTGATTGGCTGGATTTGTTTGTTTTGAAACAGGACAATTGCCCATTCGTCTTCAACCCAAGACAATACGATCAGGACCGCGATCAAGTGGGTGACCGCTGTGATAACTGCATATATGACAGTAACACCGACCAGACGGACACAGATAATAATGGAGAAGGAGATGCATGTGCTATCGACATCGATGGGGATGGTGAGTTTCATGCATTTATTTGGTCATGCAACACAATGACAATTCAAAAATGCTATTTAAACATGTGAAAAATGGAAATATTGCATAAAACATGAGTGAATACAGCAGTGTTTCCAGTCAGTGAGAAACAAGAGAGCATCACCTCCTCAGCTCCTGCTGCTCCTGTACAGATATCACTGAGAGGAGTGTAGTGTGCTGTACTGTTGGGATTCGCCACTGTGGTGTTTGTTCTCCTCTAATAAATGAGCTGCGCCTCAGAAGATGAAGATAATATTATAAAATGTGCAATAGGTGGATGGAAACAGAGTTTACTTTAAGAAGTGACATTGTTATTTGTTTGTCCAGGCATTCTGAATGAGAAGGACAACTGTCCATATGTGTACAACACTGACCAGAGAGACACTGACCGGGACGGAGTCGGTGACCACTGTGATAACTGCCCGCTGGAGCACAATCCTGACCAGGTCAGATTTTATTATTATAGTCACACCCACATATATTATATAGTACCGCTGCATAAATCATAAATATAAACATAGCTAACATACTGGAGCTATCCATATACTATAAATAGTTAACTATACACATAACCTAAGACAGACTATACAAAACACTTCACGTAAAAACAGAAACAATATTGTGGAAAGGAGGTATTTAAGGTTGAGGAAAACAAGTAGTGCAACATGATTGTGTGGTACATTCACAAGTAAACATTGTTTACCTTATTAAGTCTGTGTAAGATGGAGTTTAAGACAAGTGTCTGGTGCAAATGGAGAGAAGAGTGTTTCTGCAGGTGGGGTTTACACAAAATACCATCATGCAGTCAATCATGGCACTCTACCAACCTTAAATCACTTTAAAAGTATTGTAGGTGCCCAAATCACAAGGATGTAATGAGCAATTTCTACAGTGTTTGTTTTAAATGTGCTGTGTCTCCTAAATCATAGAAATATCATCAACTGTTTGCAGATATTTCAGAAACATGCTAAGTGAACATATTTGTTTATCTGAAAAACTAAAGTCAGATATTCTGCTTTAAAATGGACGTTCTATGTCAGAACGTCTGTCTTTGTTTTGGTCTGTGTGACTCCACCCACTACCGGTTTAGCCAATTATATTTCACCCTTAAAAAAAAAGACACCTAATGAACGCTTTGTAATAATGGATTTGATGTCACAGATTGACTCCGACTCCGACAACATTGGGGACAAGTGTGACAGTAACCAGGATATTGATGAGGATGGACATCAGAATAACCTGGACAACTGCCCCTACATCCCCAACTCCAACCAGGCCGACCATGACAAGGACGGAAAAGGAGACGCCTGCGATCACGACGACGACAACGACGGCATTCCTGACGACAGAGACAACTGCAGACTTGTCTTCAACCCCAATCAGCTGGATTCAGATGGTGAGTGCAGATCTCAGGGGATTTTTCTGTGTAATACTATGTGCACGATATATCGGCGGCCTTACCGATATCTGCCGATATATTATATTTTTTATATTATCATTATCGGCCCATTTTCAAAATTAGGCTTTCAGATGGTAAGTGCTGATCTCAGGGTCTTTCTGTATAATTCTATGTGCACAATATATCGGCGGCCATACCGATATTGGCCGATATTAGGCGTTCAGATGAAGCAGAGTCGTAGTTCACTGACAAGCTACATAAAAATCATGTTCATAATGCCAGACGATTTAATCAGGTGATTAAGAAATCAAAGATAATCTGGTCTGATATCAGAATTAGGCCGATATTGTTAAGCTGATAAATGATGTATTATTTCCGCTGGATGAACCACTTTACATGCTTATTTATGATGGTGAGTGCTGACCTCAGGGGCTTTTTCTGTATAATTGTATTTGCACGATATATTGGTGGCAATAAATATAAAGATAAATTATATTTTTAATATTATCATTATCGGTCCAATATCAAAATTAGGCTTTCAGATGGAGCAGCGTTTACTACACAAAAATTAGTTCACAATTCCAGATGATTTAATAATAGATATTAGAGTCCAATATCGAAGTTAAGCTGATATTGTTAAGCCGATAAATTATGTATTTTTCCACTGGCTGAAAGACATTTCAGATGGTGAGTGCTGATCCCAGGGTCTTTTTCTGTATAATTCTATTAGGGATGCACCATATATCCACAGCCATACCGATATCGGCTGATAACTTGTATATTTTTTAACATTAACGTTATCGATGCAAAATCAAAATTAGGCTTTCAGATTAAACAAAGTCGTAGTTCAAAGATCATGTTCATAATCCCAGATGATTAAATTAGGTGATTATGAAATCAAAGATATCAGAATTAAGCTGATAGTTTATGTATTATGTCAACTGGTTATATGTGGTTATATGAACCACTTCAAATGCTTACTGCTGATGCCACTTCTTTATTATTTTACTACTATTTTTATTTTGGTTCTTGGTTGCTTTATTTATGCATTATTCTTTGTCAGGCAATAGATTTTATTTATACAAAAGAAAGTTGGTTATAGAAATTATTAGTTATATTATGACATTCAGAGATCAGTTCAAACTTTTCTGAAGTTAAGCTTTTAAAATAAATCAGTTGTTCACTGTATGTGTTTGCTTTTGTTTCTGCAACCATGCAGAAAAATGTGAAAAATATATATTTATCGGTTAATATATCGGTTATCGGTTAACAGTATCGGCCAAATATTCCACATGGGTGCATCACCTATTGACTATTTGTCCAAGAATAATCTTCCACATATTGATTTTTTGGAATTGGGTAAACAAAATCGGCCGTTGTGTATGAGTGTTTTCCAGCACTGGGGGCTTATGTTAGTGCACTCTCAGTGCTGGGTTGCGGCTGGTAGGGCATCCGCTGCATAAAACATATGCCAGAGTAACTGGCAGTTCATTCCAATGTGGCGACCCCTGATAAGCTGAAGGATAGTGAGTGATATTGATTTTTCTCCTCTTTTCTCCTGCGCAGGTGATGGCAGAGGTGACGCCTGCAAGGACGACTTTGACGATGATAACGTGCCAGATATTTACGATGTTTGTCCGGAGAACTTTGCCATCAGTGAAACAGACTTCCGCAGATTCCAGATGGTTCCTCTGGATCCTACGGGAACTTCCCAGATTGACCCCAACTGGGTCGTCCGTCACCAGGGCAAAGAGCTTCTGCAGACGGTCAACTGTGATCCCGGCATCGCTGTTGGTGAGTGACTGAGTAACGGAGGCAAGTGGAATCAAAATGTACAGTGTTTATATTGCTAGCGCACTGTGTTGCTCTTTAGATGAACAATTAATCAGTGCAAGTTAATCCACTTTTAAAATCAGTTTGTTTTGGTAATCTTCAATCAAAATCTGCCCATCTGCTTCTGCTCCTTCCCTGATCACTCTGATGAAATATGCCGAAATATGCTTAGCCACGCCCCTCTTAAGCTGGCATTGACGTGCATTAAACAGAAGGTCTATTTGAGTCTTCATGGAGACTCGGACAGTATGTTTGGAGTTATTGATTGAACTGAATTTTGAGTTCTCGCTGTCCCGCAGGTTTCGATGAGTTCAACGCTGTGGACTTTAGCGGCACGTTCTTCATCAACACAGACCGTGATGACGACTACGCCGGCTTTGTGTTCGGCTACCAGTCGAGCTCTCGCTTCTATGTGGTGATGTGGAAGCAGATCACGCAGACGTACTGGTCCCACACACCCACCAAAGCCCAGGGCTACTCCGGACTCTCCATTAAAGTGGTCAACTCCACCACGGGGCCTGGCGAACACCTCCGCAATGCTCTTTGGCACACCGGAGACACCGAAGGACAGGTACTGTGGAAATCTGAGTTCTTGAGAAATTGAGTTTTATGTTTCAAATCAAGCTCACTTTATTTTGGACCGTTTGTACTGTAGGTGCAAACTCTGTGGCATGACCCCAAGAACATCGGCTGGAAGGATTTCACAGCCTACAGGTGGCACCTGATCCACAGACCCAAAACTGGACACATCAGGTGGGTCTGCTGCTTAATAAAATAATATAATAAATAAATACCTTCCTGGAGGTTTCAAGTCAATCTCAAGACAGGAAGTAGCTACTTTAATTGTTGGGCTTGGAAATAAATGTTGCACATTTTGTCAGTAAAGCCAGTTCTACTATAACTCCAGCATGTGCTTACAGATGGAGCATCATCTACCACAGAGTTCATGAAGTCAAAGCTAATTGTTGTGTGATTATGAGACTGTTTGTGTAGTTAAATTGACATAAGCAGTTAAATCTTCTATTTATAATATGGAGATTTTGGGGTTTCTTCTTCATGGGTGTTTGGAGTTTTTGCGTGTGAGAGAGCAAGATTTTCTACTTAAGATCGTTAATCTTGTATAATTGATATAACAAAACATTTCCACCATTTTCTCCTACACATCTTCTATTATCTCAAGTATTTTCTTTTTTTTTACAAAAATCAAAAAGGGTTCCAAGCATCTTCAAAAAACCTCACATCTATCTTTAATAATATACATTAATTTCTCCAGCGAGATATTCATAGCCATCTCCTGAAGCCACCTCTCTATACTTGATGCCTCCAAGTTTTTCCAATGAAGCTCTATAAGCCGTTTAGCTTGTAAAATGCACATATCTAGAAAAATATATTCTCTTCTTCTCAAATTTACATAGAAATTGCTAGAATATAAATGTAATATACAAATTTTGGGTTCAAGAGGGATTGTGGTTACTAACCAAGTTTGACTCGTCTGATTGATTTCCAGAGTTATTATGTATGAAGGCAAGAAAGTGATGGCGGATTCCGGAAGCGTCTACGATAAGACATACGCCGGAGGAAGACTCGGGCTGTTCGTCTTCTCTCAAGAGATGGTGTACTTCTCAGACCTCAAATACGAATGCAGAGGTAAAACACATTTGATTGCTTTTTAAAAAGAATAATGCTTTAAATGTTATCAAAGTACCTTTAATACATACAAAGTCCCCTCAAAAGAGACTGTTCACACAGGATCTCTAAACTGAAAATTGGTGGAACAAAGTTACCGATATTTTTAATGAAGGCCTTTACCGATATTTTTAAAAAGAGCCAGTTTACACATGATTTCTTTCCTGAAAAATGGCAGAATGACTTTACCGATATTTTTATGAAGGGTCTTTACCGATATTTTTTCAAAAGAGACTGCTCACACATGATGTCTATCCCAAAAATTACCGCATGAATTTACCGATATTTTTAATAAAGGGCTTTACCGATATTTTTAAAAAGACCCAGTTCACAAATGATATCTTTCCCAAAAATTGGCAGAATGACTTTACCGATATTTTTATTAAAGGCCTTTACCGATATTTTTAAAAAGAGGCTGTTTGCACATGATGTCTATCTCGAAAATTGGTAGAATGACTTTACCGATATTTTTAATAAAGAGCCTGTTTACACATGATTAGGAAGTTTGGCCAGATGAATAATGGTCGTGCCCAACAGAGCCTAGTTTCTCTCTAGGTTTTATTTTTTCCCTTCCTTTCGTCAATTGGTGAAGTTTTTTTTCCTCGCCACTGTCGCCACTGGCTTGCTCGGATCGGGACTTGTGGAGCTGTGCTTCGGTGGATTTGCTCTACAGTGTTTGAACTTTCAGCAGTGAAATTTAAACCACACTGAACTAAACTACACTGAACTTCAACTCTGAAATCTGGACTTTACTAGAACTGTTAAGCTGCTTTGACACAATCTACATTGTGAAAAGCGCTATAGAAATAAACTTGACTTGACTTGGCTTGACTTGACATGATTACATTCCTGAAAATTGGCAGAATGACTTTACTGATATTTTTAATAAAGGCCTTTACCGATATTTTTTTCAAAAGAGCCAGTTCACACAGAATCTCTATCCCAAAAATTGGCGGAATGAATTTACCGATATTTTTAAGAAGGGTCTTTACCGATATTTTTAAGAGCCTGTTCACACAGGATCTGTATCCTGAAAATGTATGGATGTGACATATGTGGAATTAGCATTTGTGACTTCGGTAAAATAAATAAAATACTTTGAATACATCGACAGAGGTATTTTTGAGTATTTTTACAGTACAGTAAAATACAAGCCTACAAAAAACTACTTTTTTCTTTATAGAAAGTTTGACATTTTGTATGGAATTGCTCAAAAGTCTGTATATGTGAAAGGGGTTTATAATCTATAGTGTTTGATATCAATCTTGCAGAAACTCATGAGTATTTCTCTTTTTTTTAGATGTATAATGGAGGATTTCCCGAAGGAGGTTTCCGTTGTCTTCTGTGGTGTAAATTAGTGCTGTCAAATTATTACTCACATCCAAGATAAACATTTGTATTTACATAATATATATATATATATATATATATATATATATATATAT